>ML249779.1:0-20161 GCA_005239495.1 Nicotiana undulata
AGCCTCGTCACTACTTCGCCGAGGTTAGGCTCGGCACTTACTCAGTACATGGGATCAGTTGTATAGATACTACACTATGCACTCTTTTGTGCAGATCCAGGTACTGACCATCAATAGAGATATTTAGAGCGGCTATTCATTCGTTCGGAGACACGAGGTACATCTGCCGGCATTCGCAGATTCCGAGAGTCTTCTCCTATTGTTATTTACACTGTTTTATTATATTAAGAACAGTTTTCTTTCAGCCCTTATTCGTAGTATTCTTTAGTAGTTCGTGGATTGTGACACCAGACCCTGGGTAGTCTTAGAGTTGTTTACATAATTAGTTCGTGGTCCGTTTTATTTAAATGGTCATAGTTATTATTTTATTTTATTTTTGTTGGGAATTATTTTAATTAGGCTCAATTGAAATTTATTTATTTATGCTTGAGTAATTAATCAAGGAAATTAGTTAATCGACTTCTAACATTGACTTTCCTAGCAAGTGTGGTGTTAGGCACCATCGGGATCCCTGAGGTGGGAATTTGGGTCGTGACAAGTTGGTATCAGAGCAATAGGTTGCCTAGGCCTCATAATTCACGAACAAGCTTAATATAGCCTGAAGGATCGGTACGGAGATGTCTGTACTTATCTCTCAGAGGCTATCAAGTTAGGAATAATTTCACTTCTATTCTACTCTATCGTGCGAATTTATTCTATCATTGATGATTGAACTCGTCTACTCTTATTCTCTCACAAATCTCGACAACACGCAATGCGTCTACAACCGGACAAGAAATGGAACCCCAATGACAGCTACGATTAGGGAAAGAGTAAGAAGCAGATCTCAGTCTAGAGCTCGAACATCAGCACTTATTGCAGAGCCTCAAATGGATCTAGACGCGGAGGTTCTAGCTTAGTCGATACATGTTGGACCAGTCAGGTTCCAGAAGGATTCATAACTATGAAGTATTGCAGAACGTGGGAATAGTTGAAAGCAATGGGGTTGATTTATATGAGCTGTGAAGTTTAACATGGTGGATTATCAAACATTGTGACCTATGACTTCGTGCCAAGTGGGGAATTCCATCGTCAAGGAATAAATTGCGGGGTCATATGTTATATCGGTTTGGCTTGGGAGGTATAAGGCCTAAGAGTTTGCAAGAGATAAATCTAGGACTTGCGGTATGTACGCCTCCTTAATAACCCTATACCTCAGTACCAAAGGAGTTATATAAACAACTTTAAATATACAGAGGTCTACTCAGTGTGGAAGTCACGGTTGTGGATTTTGGGGTGCTTCCGAGGGAGTATAGTGGTTGACGAGCTTCTAGACTATGTGGATCGTGCCAACAATGATCTGTATAGGAAGCCTTACCTTTGGTATCATTGTGTATCAATAAGGATAAGAGTTACCCCAAAGAATAACGAAGAGAGTATGTATAAAGGGGGTAGCTCAGCAGTGTTGAGTCAGCATAGTAAAAGAAGAAATGGGCCGCCGGTGTTTGTAGCAAGCCTATGAAGAGGGCGACCAGCCAATGCAACACCAACTACTTGACTCAGTTCTCATAAATGATATTGAGAGAGTTTGTTTCTTGAACTCTCTATAATGCGTGGCGCAGAGGGTTTGAACGGTTGCGTCATGTCACTATGACGATGTCAGAACAGCCATCAGGTTCGATAAGTTAGCCTGTCATACTCCTACTTCATTTCCTATAGCCAGAGGGCGAGTCCCCAGACTCATTAAAGGACTCAATTATGATTGTAAAAAAAACAATTATGTACGACTTAAGGCAAGTTGATACTTCATTTCGGCTAGTGGTAGAAATTGCTTAGATGTTAGAATGTGTCCGGGATGAGGAAAAGAGGAATCTAAGGAGACTAAGAGGTCTCGAGGTTCTAAAAGATTCAGTGGATTTTTCTTTGCAACAACAAATATTTTCAGCAGGGGCTCGGGCAACCGACCAGCCCAGTCTGTATATCTGATTACTCGGGGTGCTTCAATGAGTCCTTTTAATGCACCACCGCTACGAGATTCCTACAACGGTTATTTCAAGTTATTTGGTATAAACTCGCTATGAGCAGGCAAATCATTTCATCAGAGCACTCAGGTTACGTGCCACATTGCAGTCATAACTCAACTTACATAACCAACTAGGGGAAAAGGGGTTGGAATGTCGAAGGTGGAGGTCAGACTCCCAGAGGTGGAGACTCAGCCTGTTGATGTATTTTCTGTGGTATGGGTGAGGTCGCTACACCAGACGGTGCCATTACAAGAATAAAATCTAGTTATTATGAAGTGACAATTTCCTTAATTTAATTCGGTTATGAGTATCTAAGAAAGTCTTCCTAATATGCTCCACTCTCGGGTGAGCTTCGTAACCCTGAAATCTACTTATGGGAATACTTGTATTGAGAGATTCTATGGAGATAGCTATGTCTATCATTACGTGTTGTAATTTTGTTTAACAGAAAATGTTTAAAAGAAGAAAAAGAAATGTTTCGAGTGGCATGATGTGCATATTACTTGTGATTCAGAATTGAGGGAGAGGTCCTCTTGTTTTAATATGATTCGATATGTTTAAACCGGGCAACGAGTCGCGATGGAAGTTATATAAGGATGAGATCCTCGTGATGAAAATTCTGTGTTTAAATTCTCCCTTGTGAAATCAAAATTTTACTATAGTACTAATAGGGAGTCATGCCTATTAGGTTTATTCGAAACTTTTTGTATAAAAAAAAATTATTGGTGCATAATTTGCCACATTCGTGCTATAGTTATTGAGCTCTAACCTGCAAGGTAGGTGCCCTCCCATGTGTTGTTAAATGAGACACGTTAATTCGAGTAGATAATTATGAGGTCTTCATGTATCGCATCTCGTTATCAGCATTGTGAAGGGTTGAAAGGGGATTATTGTTAACGTGAAGTTATTTGATGAATCTGTAATTGATTATGAACAATTATTAAGATCATATTGATCCAAAAAGGGTTTTCCATTCAAATGGTCGGACGAGTGCGGGTAAAACTTTCAGAAGTTCAAGATTGCTTTGACTACGGTGCTAGTGTTGGTGTTGCCCACATGTTCAGGATTGTGCACAGTGTATTGTGGTGCATCTCGTATTGGATTAGGTTCAATATTAATGCATGATGGTAAGGTGAGTGCATATGCATCTCGACAGTTGAAGGTTCATAGGAAGAATAATCATGTCTATGACTTAGAGTTTGCAGCCATTGTTCATGCATTAAAAATTTGGAGGCACTATCTTTATGGCGTGTCGTGTGAGGTTTTTACTGACCATCGCAGTCTCCAGTACTTATTCAAGCGAAAGGATCTAAATTTGAGGCAGCGGAGATGGTTAGAGTTACTAAAAGATTATGATGTCACCATATTATATCATCCAGGGAAGGCCAACGTGGTACCCCATGCATTGAGTAGGAAGGCGGTGAGTATGGGCAGCCTTGCGTATATTCTAGTCGCGAGAGACCATTAGCGTCAGAAATTCAGACGTTGGCCAATCAGTTCGTGAGGTTGGATATTTTGCCCAGCAGTGTTCTAGCTTGTACCGTCACTCGATCTTCTCTAATTGAGCGTATCCGGGAGCGGCAGGATGATGACCCGCATTGATGGTTCTTAGGGACAAAGTTTGGCGCGGTGGTGCCAAGAAGGTTACAGCTGGATATGATGGTGTTTTGAGGGTGCAGGGCCATATATGTGTGAAAAAATGTTGATGGCCTTCATGAGTTGATCCTTGAAGAGGCTCACAGCTCTAAGTATTTGATTCACCCAGGGGCAGCCAAAATGTACCAAGATTTGAGGCAGCATTATTGGTGCAGAAGGATGAAAAAGGACATTGTTGCGCATATGGCTTGTTTCTTAAATTGTTAGACGGTAAAGTATGAGCATTAGAGGCCTGGTGGTTTGCTTCAACAGATATAGATTCCGGAGGGGAAGTGGGAGCGTATCACTATGGACTTCGTTGGTGGACTCCCATAGACTCAGAGGAAATTTGACGTAGTTTGGGTTATTGTGAATAGGATGACTAAATCCGCACATTTCATTCTTGCGGCGAGTACTTATACTTCGTAGTGGTTGGCTGAGTTATATATTCGGGAGATTGTCCGCCTTCATGGTGTGCCCGTGTCTATCATTTCTGATCGGGGTACGCAGTTTACTTGACACTTTTGGAGGGCAGTTCAGCGTGAGTTAGGTACTCAAGTGGATTTGAGTACAACATTTCACCCTCAAACTGACGGGCAGTCCGAGCGTACCATTCAGATATTGGAGGATATGCTCCGTGCTTGTGTTATTGACTTTGGAGGTTCGTGGGATCAGTTCTTACCGTTATCGGAGTTTGCTTATAACAATAGCTATCAGTCGAGCATTCAGATGGCTCCTTATGAGGCATTATATGGTAGACGGTGCAGATCGCCAGTTGGATGGTTTGAGCCGGGAGAGGCTCGGTTACTGGGTACAGACTTAGTTCAGGAGGCCTTGGATAAGTCAAGATTATTCAAGAGAGACTTTGTGCAACTCTGTCTAGGCAAAAGAGTTATTCCGATCGTAAGGTTCGTGATGTGGCATTCATGGTGGGAGAGAGAGTATTGCTTCGTGTGTCGCCCATGAAGGGTGTTATGAGGTTTGGAAAGAAGGGTAAGTTGAGCCCTAGGTATATCGGGCCATTTGAGATTCTTGATAGAGTGGGGGAGGTAGCTTATAGACTCGCATTGCCTCCAGGGTTATCCTTAGTTCATTCGGTATTCCACGTGTCTATACTCCGGAAATATCATGGTGACCCGTCCCACGTGTTAGATTTCAGCTCTGTCCAATTGGACAAGGACTTGACTTATGAAGAGGAGCACGGTAGCCATTTAGACTGGCATGTTCGTCAGTTGAGGTCTAAGAATTATCCTTCAATTCGAGTGTAGTGGAGAGGCCAGTCGTTGAGGCAGCAACTTGGGAGTCCGAGTTGGACATGCAGAGTATATACCCACACTTGTTCGCCACTTCAGGTAATTTTCTATGTCCGTTCGAGAACGAACGTGTGTTTTAGAGGTGGAGATTGTGATGACCCAAGGAGTTGTTTTATAAAATTAGGCTCTGTTTCATTCTTAATAGCCATAAAAATCCTAAAATTAAATACCTCAATTTGCGTGCGCAGTCTGGGCGTGAAATCGGAAAGATTTTATGTGAAAATATGAGAAATAATAATTTTGAGAATTTAAATTTGATAAAAGTTGACTTTGGCCAACATTTTGAGTAAAACAGACTTGGATCTGTGTTCCGAAAATCCCGGGAGGTCCGCAGTAAAATATGGGACTCGGGCGTATGCCCGGAAATGAATTCCTAGGTCCCAAGCCTTAAAAATTAAATTTTGAAAGAAATTGTTTTGCTGAAATATTCATGAATTACAGAAAATAAATAATGCTAAAAATCATTGGTATCGGGTCTGTATTTTTTTTTCCAGAGCCCGGTACAGCTTTGTTATGATATTGAGAGGTTAACTGTAAAATTTGGTGAAAAACGGAGTTCGTTTGACGTGATTCGGACATCCGATTGAGAAATTATGAACTTTAAGAGTTTTGTAGAAAATGATGAGTTTTTAGGTTTAATTCATAGATTTACATGTTATTTTCATGATTTTATCGCACGAGCAAGTTCGTATGATGTTTTTAGACTTACGTGGGTGAGTTTTAGATATGCCACGGGGTGTTTTACACTTAAAAATAACTGCTGGTTTTTCATTGCTGTTGTCCAGGTATTTTGTTCTGTACGATCGCATAAGCAAGTCCACGATCGCACAGAGTAAAGTTGGAGGCCCTGTTTGGAACCCTGTGCGATCGCACTAATAAGCCTGCGATCGCGGAGCACAGTCCAGGCTCTACTGTGCGAACGCACCTGCACCCATGCGAACGCACTGCCCCAGCCCCCTACCTTGTGCGAACGCACCGCCCCCTACCCCCGCGATCGCACAACCCAATTTTCCCTTACTCTGTGCGATCGCATATAATTACCTGTGATCGCACAGTTGCCCAGCCCAGCTAATATAAATACCTGTTAAAAACGGACAGAACCCTTTCTTCTCCAAATTTTTGAAGTTTCAGCCCTAAAAACGAGTTTTCTTCAGAAATCTTCATCCCAAAGTCATAGGTAATCAATTCCAAACATTGTTCTTTCAATTCCTTTCTATTTTGGATCACTTTTAAAGCGAAAACAAGGAATTTTCAAGGTATAAATTGAGGGTTTGGGTAGAATTAGGGAGTTTTGTAAAAATCAAATTTTTATATCAAATTAAGGTCGTATTTCAAAACTAATAGCATACTTGGGTTCGTGGGTGAATGGGTAAACTTAATTTTGTCCGAACCCCTAGTTTAGACCAAGCGGGCCCGGGGTCGGGTTTTCACTTTTTTAGAAAAGCTTAGGAAAAATTATATTTTGAATAAAGTTAGTTCCTTTAGCATTAGTTAATGATATTAAGTTAATTTTGATTAGATTCGAGCAAGTTAGAGGTGAATTCAAAAGGAAAACCAATAATTGAGCAGTGAGTGGCCTGCGAAATTGAGGCAAGTGTTTGGTCTAACTTTGGCTTGATGGAATAGGACTCCCCACTTGTTTGTTATGTGAATTACATGGGCGTGGTGTATAGGTGTGGTGACGAGTATCTATGCACCACCCAAAGTGTTTGCTAAAATATGATCCCCTTTCCCGTTCCCTACTTATTTGATCATTATCTTAATTGTTATATGTTCATTATTGTTTCTATGACTATTTGGCCTTGTTGATCTGTTGTTAGATATTGTTGTGACTATTTGGAAAGAATATTGGTTGTTTGAGCTGGTTTCCTTGATATATATAACGGTTGAGAGGTTTGGCATTATTTTTACGATATATATTTATATTTACGTTCCTGTTGGTTTCGTTTTGATGATATTAAGGAAGTTGTGAGAAAATGCAGTCTAATTGTTTCGTAATTGTTGAGGTTCACGTGGTTATTGGGTTTCGTTGAGTTATTTCTAATTGTTGTTTCAAGTGTGTTACACTATTTCTTTCAGCCCTTATTTGTAGTATTCTTTAGTAGTTCGTGGATTGTGACACCAGAACCTGGGGTAGTCTTAGAGTTGTTTACATAATTAGTTTGTGATCCATTTTATTTAAATTGACATTGCTATCATATCATTTTATTTCATTTTTGTTGGGAATTGTTTTAATTAGGCTCAATTGAAATTTATTTATTTATGCTAGAGTAATTAATCAAGGAAATTAGTTAATCGACTTCTAACATTGACTTGCCTAGAAAGTGTGGTGTTAGGCTCCATCACAATCCCTGAAGTGGGAATTTGGGTCGTGACATGATCATTATGTTCCCACTTTTACTATGTGTGCAATCCTGTTATGTGATGGGTGTGGTAGATGTGAAAGGATTGAAATGATATGAAATATGGATCAAAGGATTGGATTGATATCCAAAGGATTAGATTGATATGAAATATGAACCAATGGATTGTAATGATATGAAAGATGAATCCAAGAGTGAAATGATATGTGATGTGAATCAAAAGATGGAAAATGATAAAAGTGAACTAAAACATTAATGAAATGATGGGGAATGTCCTAGGGTGAGATGGCCTATCCGATCAGGCCGGGATCAGACTGCATGTCATACACATGGAGATATGAAATTGAGATATGATGTTGATTATGGCCTCACTATTTCAGTTGAGATGGTCCAGCTGGTCGGACCGAGTACCGGACTCTGTGTGAACATGCCACGGTGATGATATGAGATATGATGTTGTTGAGGGCCTCACCTAGGATGGCTTAGCCGGTCGGGCCGAGACCGAACTCCGTGTGACAACGACACGGTGGTTTAGTAATAATAATAATACTTGAACTTAAAAGAATATTAACCAAAAGATGGAAAAACGGGATAAGAAACATGGTAACTCTTGTTGGTGTTTTTCTTTACTTCGGTGAAATGTTATATGATGTCTCTATTTGTATCATTGGTTGTTGATGTTTATCCTATCTCGAGTAGGTTTGTTCACACATACTAGTACTATTCAATGGTACTAACGTCCCTTTTGTCGGGGGCGCTACATCTTTTAAATGGATGTAGGTGGTTCTGTAGCAGGTAGCACCGACCATCGATAGTGGTGCTTTCTCCTTCTCCCTTCAGCAGTTTTTGGTGAGCCCTACTTCCTCCCGGGGCCGTGTGTAGACACATGTTGATATCTTTCGTACACGTTGTCTCTTTTTGAGGTATAGTCGGGGCCTTGTCGTCGGCAGGTCTATGTATCTTTCGTACACGTTGTCTCTTTAGGGTAAACACTATTAAATTAAAAACATGAGAAAGAATGCTTTGTCTCATCCAAAATTCTTTTAGGTGGAGAAAGAATAAAAGAATTTGCAAGTGGAGAGATTGGTGGAATACCATGCAAGTATAAACAAGTTTGGTTCTTGATATATATTCCAAGAAACAGTAGAGCTCAACTTAGAATGAGTGGCGGAATAGATAAAAAGATGAATCTATATGCTTTCAATGATTTCCCCTTTGCTAAAATGGAGCCTTGGATGCTCATCAATTGAATCAAGACCCTTTATCTTCTTAATGGCAAATCATTTTCATATTCAAGAATTTGGAATCAGAAACCCACTTTCATACATTAAAGAGGCCTTGGACATAAGACCTTACTTCCTCAGCTACATTTTTCCTTTTTTATTGCATCATCCTCATGAAAAAAGAAGAATGCAAATTAAATTTCTTAAAAGGTAAGATAAAATTTTCCTTATGTGGGTTATTGGAAAACACATATGCTCTGTCTTGTCATAAAGAAGTTAATGGATATATATATATATATATATATATATATATATATATATATATATCCATTATAATGTACTATTATAATGCTTACAACAGGCCAATAATAAAAAGCAAAAGACGATGAAAAGGCCAATATACACATATATGTAAAGAGAACCTATACGTTACTGCTACTTTTTGTTAGAAAAACAAAGAGGCTGGTTCTCTTAGACCAGGACAGTTAGCTACGTTCTACTTCTATATACCCGCTTTTGCTTAAACCAACCAAAATTGTCGAAAATCACAAATTGGGTATGTCCTTTGGTTTAGTGACATTAATTCTCTGTGTGTTTGGTCTTATTTGGCAACATGCAACAATTGTATTTGCGAGGTTGTGCCTCAGTTAGCATTTGAACAACTTCATTCATGGTAGGACGAAAGGCTGGTGAACTATACGTACAACCTATTGCAATCCGAAGCACCTTAATCATCTGTTCCTTGAATGGTCCTGAGATTGTTTTGTCTAAGACCTCAAATGCTCCTTCTTTTGTGTCCACTTTAGTTGAAACCCAATAAACAATGTTCTTGTTCTCCCCAAATTCTGGCTCAACTGGCTTCTTCCCCGTGATCAGTTCCATTAAAACAACTCCAAAACTATAGACATCACATTTTGTGGTCGCCTTGGAAGAATATGCGTATTCTGTTAAATCACATTTACACACATAAAAAAAGATAAGCATTAACCTAATATATATGAATACTTATACAACCATGATTAAGGAATGTTGAAATGAAGCAGTTGTTCCAACAATCTAACCAAAGGCATTGACACTTGAAGTAACATTGTAGGAATTGAATTGAGGAAATTACCTGGAGCCAAGTAACCATATGTCCCTGCAATAACTGTGGTAGTACAATCTTTCCCTCCTTTGGCTTGCAAGACTTTGGCTATTCCAAAATCCGCGACCTTTGGGTGGTAATCAATGTCGAGGAGGATGTTGGTGGATTTGATGTCTCTGTGAATGATTGGCGGAGAAATATCATGGTGAAGATAGGCCAAACCTTGTGCTATCCCCAATGCAATCTGATGACGAGTAGGCCAATCCAAAAGGACTTTTCCTCCATGAAGAGCATCCCCAAGATTCCCATTTGGCATGTACTCGTAAACCAACAAACTACTTTCCAAATTAGAGAAATAGCAGTATAACTTCACAATATTGTTGTGCCTTATGTCACCAAGAGTTTCAACCTCTGTTTTAAGTTCCTTGTCCAAATATAGTTTATTCTCTATAAGAGACTGCTTGTGTTTATGACTCCACAGCTTCTTTACAGCAACAACTCCTCCATTACTTAAGTCAATCTTATAGACAGCTCCAGACCCTCCATATCCAACAATGTTTTTCTCAATCATGGCTTCAAAAATTTCACGTTCATCAAAACTTGAGCGATGGAAACTCTTAACATCATAGGTATAAAATGACGCTGACAAGGAATCCTCGTGTTCCATCGCCTTCCTTTTATTACGAAGCCATCTCTTGAGAAACAACACGAGTCCGAGAATTACAATTCCCAAGGATATCCCGATTACCCAGAAAAGGTTTCTTTTCTTCCGGTCATAATTTTGTGGGCATAGAGGAAAATCATTGGCAGATGAACTCAGAAAAGAGGGAACACAGAGTCCTTGATTGCCAGAAAAACTTTCCAGGACACCTCCCGTTATAAATAAGGGAGGTACAGGACCAGAAAGCAAATTGTTTGAGAAATTCATGGAATTTGGTAGCAGTGCACCGAGGCTTTCAGGAATCTTACCCGTCAAAAAATTGTTTGACAGGTCAAGATAATTGAGAGAGTAAAGTGAAGAAAGAGTGTCAGGAATGGAGGAAGTTAACTTATTACCTTGTAAGATCAACAAATTGAGTCTTTTGAGGCTACCGATTTGTGGGGGAATGGGTCCAGACAAGAGGTTATTGCTGAGGTCAATCTTGACTAGATTGATCGTTGTTGAAATTTCAGGAGGAAGTGTTCCAGAAAGCCTGTTACTCTGCATGAACAGCTCCGACAAGTTTTTACCCTTTCCAATGGTTGTGGGGATTGAACCAGTTAAATTGTTATAGCTCACGTCAATAATTGAAACATGTGGAAGCGCTAGAAGCATTTCTGGTAGTCTTCCCCCCAAAAGATTGTAACTAACTCGGAAGCGGATGAGAGTCTCACATTTTGCATAGCTTTCCGGCACTTGTCCTGAGAACATGTTTTGGAGTAAAAGAATGTACATCAACTTATTTCCGTGACACAGCTGAGCTGGTAATTCTCCAGATAATTCATTTTCTGACAAGTCCAATGCAAGCAAAGTTGATGAAGCACCAAAATTATGTGGGATTTCTCCTGTCAGGTAATTATCATAAAGTGATAGGATGGTTAGGGTGGTCGAGTTTGCAAGGGAGGCTGGAAAGTCTCCTGAAATAGTGTTGTTATATATCTGCAACACTTGCAGCTTTGGTAGGCGGCATATAGATTCTGGAATTTTGCCTGTCAGTTTGTTGACTGACATATCCAAATCTACAAGTTCAGTCAGATTTCCGAGCTCCTCAGGTATTTCACCCTCAAGTTGGTTGTAGTAAAGTTCAAGCATTTTCAAATTCTTCAGCTGCCCTAGCTCTCTTGGAATCCGACCGGTTAAGCGATTTTCGCTCAATTCCAGATCTACAAGAGACGTCATATTTCCTATAGATGCTGGGATTGTTCCAATTAAATTGCAAGCAGTTAAGATCATCCACCGGATTTTAGTCAACCTTGAAATATCCTGTGGCAGTTGCCATGGAATGAAATCGTGATTTTCATTGAAATCCAGCAGCTCTAACCTGGTGAGGTTGATAATTGACAAAGGAAATTCACCCGTGAAGTGGTTATTTGAAAGGTTAAGCAACCTCAAAGACTGTAAGGGAGACAAGTCTGGCAATGGTCCTGTAAAGGATGTAGAAACCATATTCAGCTCTTCCAGGTGAGAGCAATTAGTAATATTGCTAGGGAACGCACCATGGAAGTTGTTGTTACCAAGACGAAGAATTCGCAACCCTGGGAAAAAAGAGCACACATCATCAGGAAATAGGCCGGATAGCGACCATCCGAAAAGATCTATCTTGATAACATTTCCCTCATCATCACAACCAACGCCACTAAAGTTGCAAATAGGTTTCCCATCCCAATCAGACAAGGAGTTCCCTGTGACAGACTTCTTCAAAAGAACAAAGAACTGAGACTGGTCATTTATAGTCCCTTGACAAAAGCTGCAAATGACGAGGAAGAACACAACAAGGATAATAACTTTCTGAGGAGCCATTAAAAATAGTTCCCAATTAGTGAATTATTTTATGTGGTGGTTATTTTTGTTATTGCAGATAAGATGGAGAGGACCAGAGGGAAATATATAAATGGGATGATTGATGGGATCATATTCATTGGGTACAGTAATAAGAAGCTCTGATGATGAAATAGGAGTATGCTGATTTTGCAGCACTTTAAGAGAATAAGATCGAAATAAAGCTTTTATGCTCAACTGTGGTCTCAATAAACAGCATCTCATCTTTATTTGTGTGCATGTCTTTGTTGATCAGGACCTCTCGGCATGAATCAGAACATTTAAATACTAATCTCAATGGTGCATGAATTATATTCGTGCTTATAAAAAAGGCACTAATTAGAAGTATAATTTGTATTATATTTATCTTGTCGCCTTCCATCTAAGCATAATATGTCTCAAATACACTCTTTATCTGCAACTGCAAATGCTGCATATTTGTATATTTATTTCCAAAATGATCAAACAGGGGCCCGTACTCCAATAATTCCATATCCATATAGTATTTGCTTAATAAGCATCAACTTTCCCAACTGGTGAGGTTTATGATATGGTGGGCGTTGCTTTTATTATGCTAGTGCTTATTTCCTTTAATCAATTTAGGCGTCGAGACAAAAAGCCACTGACTCACTCTATTTTAGCATTGAACTTTGGTATCATCCCAATATGTTGGTTTTTTAAAAGATGGGACATCCAAAAGATTAGAAGTGTTAGATTGAAAATGTCTATCAAATAATTTTATTAAGCATAATAAGGTTTTAAATAGCCAAGAGAACAAAAAAATCACATAATTTAAAATTCAAATAACCTAAAATATCTCATCTAACTTACAAAATCTAATAGAAATTAAAATTCAAACTCATCTTAAAACTAAGCAACTTATTATGCTAAATAAGTTACAGTAGTAACTGAAAGTAACAAAATTTTGTGCAAAATGGCCTACGGGCCGCCTAAACTTGTACCCATTTGTCAGCCCGGTAAACAAACTTACAAGTTTCTCATTTAAACACTTATCCTTGGCGAAATGAGTACCAATAAAAACTTTTGACCATTGACCAAGTCTATGTGGCAACAATATATGTGACATGGTAATAGTGTGTGCATATCACACAAATCATATGCGTGAAAGCTGTTTGCTTAAGTAATTGAAAATGAAAAGAAAAGATAAAAATGAAAAAAATAAAAAAAATCTCAAATAACCACCCGACACCCCATCTGCCAATCCCCTGCTTTCTTTTCTTTTCTTTCCCCCCGACATAAGGTTGCAGAAGTTCTCTTCTCTCCGTTCCATGGATAAATATTATCTTCGTGCCCTTCAGGTGGGATTATTACTAGTCCTATTTCATCTACTTTTGGCTAAAATATTTAGTGGAAATGAACATTGTCGTGTCCTTCTATTTCACTTTTATTTTTCCTTTTCATCTCCCTTGTAGGCTTTCAAGCTCTTCACTGTACACCAATGGTGCACCTATTCTCCATAAAAAACTTCAAATAAATCAATGGGCTGACTTCTCAAACATCATAATATCTCCTAGATCTACTAACTTATGTCTCCTTCCCCATTAGAACTGCTAAAAAATACCCAAAAACATATCATCCTTGGGAATCAAAATAGACAACCATTTCTCTTCGTTAAAAGCTTCGTTGCAAAAATTAAAATGAATATCTTCTTTAATTTTTTCTTGTTTGAGAGATTGTCCTCGACAAATAAAAAAATTTGACCTTTTAATGGTGACTCGTTGATGCAATAGTTAATTTTACTGATTTAGGACGCTTTTGAGAGCATGATTTTTAATATGAAGAGAATGGAAAAAAATAATTAATGATGACTGAGTATTGAATGTGGTGGAATGGTGGTGGACCGACAGGAGCTTTGACTATGAAGAAGAAGATAAATAATTAATTTTTTTAAAGAGGAGGAGAATAAAAATATGGTAAAATGATTTTTTAAAATAGGACCCCACAACACATGTCAAAGAATAAAAGGCTTAGTATATGACGTGTCAGTCATGTCACAACGAGTAAAGGACACGTTCAGTCGACTGTGTTTATTAGTATTTTGTTCATCAAATAGAGGTGTCCAAACGGAAAAAATAAAACCTTATATACCGGGATGACAAATCGGTACAAGTTTAAGTGGTTAGGAGATCATTTTATCACAATTTTAACATAACTAGTACCCCTCTGTCCAATTTTATGTGAAGGATATGCATAAAGTTAAAGAAAAATTCTAGTTTTGAAAGTTTTGATTTAAAACATGACATAAACATTTCTGTAGCTATTACAGCACATTAAGAATAAATGAGAATTTTAAAGTTAAATTATTTTTAAACATAAATTTTTTATAATTTCTTCTTTGGACAAATAAAATAGAAAAATTGTCGCACAAAGTGGGAATGAGGGAGTTAATCAACTTGTACCCTTGTCCATTGTGCTATACACCGGGTATGCCACTTGAACAGTACAGAATATCACTCCTATGTGTCAATATTGGAGTTGAACTATTATGATCTTTTTGTTATACTTAAGCTTGATGTGACCATGACCAGACAAAAGAAAAGGAGGTACATATGCACATGTATTTGTAAGTTATTCTAGGTTGACCTTAATGATGTATATTCCTTCTTTATATGCTCCGTATTAATCTGTAGGGGGGAGATTGCAATTGTCCTGACAGATGAACGTGGATAAGCTTGAATATATGCTAGATGTTGAAGACTTAAAAATAATAGGAATAAGAATGTCTATTGTTCAACCTAAAATCTAAGATTTTAGATAAAGCAATTAAATTTGTGTAATAAGGCTGCAAACAATTGCAACAATAAAATTTGATACCGATCTTTCGAAAAAAATGAGTGAATGAGTAAAGATAATATAATAGCAGTAAAGGAGGAGTAAAAGTAATTCTTAATGATGATCCTCTGAAGATATCTTTCTGTTACTCATGATAATTATAGGATAAGAACATCAATAACTTCAATATAATTACAGTAGAATGTCTCAATCGGAATGGGTGGTGGGAAGACGGATATTTATACTCTATTATGCCCTAAGGGTTTGGAATTAGACCCCTTCCAAAAAGGACTATATCCGACATTCCTAAGGAGTTAGATCTGAAGTCAAATTTCAAGGTTCGGGCAAGACCGATTGTATAGGCTAAAATCGGGAAGTCCGATTTTTACCGCGGCATTCCGCGCCCCACCTCAAGTAACTCGGAGCAGAGTTGAAGCTTGACCCCGAGGGTGTGTATCGAAGGTTCTTTCTGTTCGACCTTGGGGAGTACAAACCAACGACCATCGTGGAAAGACGGAAAATTTCCAAGGGCACGTGGTTAGAGCTCACAACGCCTGCAAGAATAATACAAGTTCGTATCGGACCATTAAATAGCTCTAGCAGCTGTATTTCATTGTAATAATTACACCTGTACTATGTTGGGATTCCCCCTTCTATATAAAGGGGACCCTTGTCATTTTTTGGGCACATGATATTCAAATCTACTCTCTAACTTTAACATATTCCACGTTTGTTCTACAGATTTATTGCTTCCATTTATTGTGCTTCATTTATTGTTCATTATTGATCATAAAAGGCTATCCTCAAGGCCCTCCAAGTTGTTATTTCTTCATCGATCGCCCTTTGTTAGGCATACTAGCTCGACCTCGAGGCTCAGTCTCGGCCAGTTCGAGGCCCCGTCTCACAACTGTTTGGTTTGCATATCACCACTGTCCTTTGATCTTAACTCATTCTCCTAACTCACACTTAGCATCTATTGCCTAACAACTAGTATTAAAATATATCACATATTTTAGAACCACAAAATCAAATATAATTGTAACTACCATTTTGAAGGTAAACAGTTTGGCGCCCACCGTGGGGCTAAAAATAATAGTGATTGTCTAAGTGTTGGTTTACTGAAAAACGCAAATTATTCTTTACACTTTTTCTTGTCCAAGAATCTTTGATTTCAAGTAAAAGAATGTCTAACTCAGTGAATGCACATGAAAACAACGGTCCTGAGGATCATGGAGAGAACGGTGTAGCTGTTTCAGGCGCCGGTGTACCACTACAAAACCCTGATGACGCGCCAGCGCCAACCCCCGTGGACGTGGGCTCACGTAATGCCCAACATATCAATATAAGCTCCCATATCGACAGGAGTATACGCCGGGGAAACCAACATGAAGCACAAAAAACTCTAGCTCAGGAGGAAAGGGAAGTTAGCCTTCATGTCATTTTTGAAATGTTGCAGGCACAACAAATGGCTATTGCTCAGCTGCGGAGTCAACAAAAAACTCCAAGCACTGCAGCACCGAAAACGGCTCCTTGAGTCGAACATGCACCAGAGAAATCGAGCAACAACGAGTCAGCAGTTGAACCCGCTATTATGAAGATGCTCGAGGACCTCACAAAGAGGATTGAATCAGGCGAGAAGAAGATAGAAGCTAACGATAAAAAAATGGAGACCTACAACTGGAGGGACGATCAGATCCCGGGCGCACCCCCAATTCTGAAGGATGTGGATTCAAAGAAGTACGTGCAAAAGCCATTCCCATCGAGTGCTGCTCCAAATCCCATCCCGAAGAAATTCAGAATGCTTGATCTCCCTAAGTACAACGGGACCTCGGACCCCAATGAGCACATCACTACTTACACATGCGATGTAAAAAGAAATGACCTGAAGGACGACAAGATTGAATCCGTTCTGTTGAAAATATTCGGAGAAACCTTATCAAAGGGGGCCATGATGTGGTATCACAACCTACCCCTGAATTCAATAGACTCGTTTGCCATGCTGGAAGACTCTTTTATAAAGGCGAATGCCGGTGCCATCAAGGTTTCTACAAGGAAATCCGACGTCTTAAAAATCAAGTAGAAAGAAAACGAGATGCTAAGGGAATTTGTATCTCACTTTCAAATGGAGCGAATGGAATTACCACAGTCTCCGATGATTGGGCAGCGCAGGCCTTCACTCAAGGTTTGAACGAGCGGAGCTCGATAGCTTTGAAGCAGCTAAAGAAGAACTTGGTTGAATATCCTGTCGTAACTTGGGCAGACGTCCACAACCGTTATCAGTCAAAGATCAGGGCCGATGACGACCAACTGGGAGCCCTATCGGGCTTAGTATATCCTAGGAGGCTCTTAGAGAAGGAATAAAGGTTGCCGGAAAGAGAATTGAGGCCAAGCACGGAAAGGTACCAACCGTACACCAAAGATCGAAGAAACGCCCCGAGGCGCAATATACCTCGAAATGATCGACGGATGGATCGCAGTCAAAATTCTCGGGGACTCGTGAACAAAGTCGGGTTCGACAGACACACAGGGCCGGTAGAGGCACCCCGGTTATCTGAGTACAACTTCAACATTGATATTTCAGACATCGTATCGGCCGTAGGTAAAATAAAAGATACCAGGTGGAAAAAACCCATACTATCGGATCCTTCACAAAGGAACCCTAACCTGGTGTGCGAATTTCACGGCACTCACGATCATAGGACCGAAGATTGCAGACAGCTCCGGAAAGATAAGTTGACTTGCCGTGAGGGGGAGCTCGAGAAGCTCACATCAGAGTCAAGCGAGCTGAAGGCTTTATATGCTCGAAAAGAGGAGGAGTTGATCGGCCTCCGAGAAGGATCAGAGAAAGTTCTCCAAGAGAGGGGCAACTTCATCGAGCAAGTAATCTGGTATTTATGAACTTATCTTTTATTGTCGTAACTTGGCGCTAATTATCTTGACTCGTTATTTGCATATTAAGCAAAAGGATGCCCTGATGGGACAACTCCGAGAAGAGGTAGCCCGATTGATCAGTAAGGGACACCTCCGAGAGTTCCTCAGCGATCGATCCAAAAATCAATTTCGGGAAAGAGAGTCGAATAGGAAGAACGAACCAGAATAACCACAACACGTCATCCACATGATCGTTGGAGGAATCGATGTCCCACAGAAACCCATTGTCAAGAAAACAAAAATATCCATCACCAGGGAAAAGCGAACTCGGAGTTACATACCCCTGACGCTCTCGCATTCAGCAAAGAGGACATCGAGACCCTGTCTCAACCTCATAACGACACATTGGTAATTTCTTTTCTTTTTAATAAATTTCAAATTAAACGTGTGCTACTGGATCCAGGTAGCTCAACAAACATAATTAGGTTGAGGGTGGTGGAGCAGCTCGGACTGCTCAACAAGATCGTGCTCGCCTCTCGAGTCCTCAATGGATTCAACATGGCGAGCGAGATAATGAAAGGGGAGATCATCCTCCCGGTCAACGTGTCCGGTACAACAAAAGATACCAAATTTCATGTCATTGAAGGGGACATGAGGTACAATGCCTTGCTCGGAAGGTCATGGATAAACTGCATGAGAGCAGTATCGTCAACGCTTCATCAAATGATGCAGTTTCCAACGAAGGACAGAATAAAAATGATATACGGGGAGTAGCATGCAGCAAGACCCCTAACATAATTCGAATGGAGGCCGACCGCTGAGCCCACTCTGGCCTCGCGGGGCAGGCCCCTGTGGTTGCGAGCTGGAGCTGCCATAGCTTATTACTATAGCAATGGGAGGGCCCCAGCAGAGAGAAAAGTCAGGATAACGAGCACTTCGCCCGCTAAGCGGGTGACAGGAGCAGCCGGCAGATGCTTGGTAAGCCAACATCCCAGTGAACCCGGCGGGCACTAAAAGAAAGGGGGTACACTGAGCAAGTACGAGAAATTGGCCCCGCTCCGTTTTCTTAAAAACAAGGACCAGTACAGGAGGTCAAACCAAGGATCTATGGAAGTGTGGGCTCATCCCCGGTCAATATTGGATCAAACAATAGGGGGTCGTAGCACTTACCTCTTTTTTATTGATTCAATACAATAGGGGAAAAGATCGTACAGTCCCCTACCGAGACAAACTCTCAACGGATCCTCCGCCCGCTGGGAATACCTCTTCCGTGCGTCTTTCTCGTGTGGGGAATAGAACAACAGGGAAAGACCCGGCCCAGAGCGAGCTTTATTTATTTAAGGGAGAATGGGGAGTGAATCGAATTCTGTTTCAATTCTTTGGGGTCTTTTGGGCCCCTCTCGATCTTTTTCTACGTTGAGAAGGGGGAAGGAGTCTAAATCAGTGGACATTAATGAACCATCATTTATGGACGTTGCACATGACACGATCAATTCGACTCAAGGTCCGACGCTAATAGAAGTTGCTTACTTTCTTGGTAGCGAAGGAAAGGGCAGGGCTTTTTTCGTAGTAATAGTGGGCGGGTCTCATGAGATCTATGTCTGCCGTCAGAATCAAACGAAGGTCGAAGGACCATTTGATTCATTAAGGGGCATAGTGGTGCCCTCTTCCGGCGTCATTTGGAAATTTTGTGAAAGATTCCTGTGAGAAGTTTCATTAACGCGGAATTCGTGTCGAGTAGACCTTGTTGTTGTGAGAATTCTTAATTCATGAGTTGTAGGGAGGGATTTATGTCACCACAAACAGAGACTAAAGCAAGTGTTGGATTCAAAGCTGGTGTTAAAGAGTACAAATTGACTTATTATACTCCTGAGTACCNTAGAGAGTAAAGCAAGTGTGGATTCTAAGCTGGTGTTAAAGAGTACAAATTGACTTATTATACTACCGAGTACCAAACCAAGGAAACTAGGCATTGAAGCGATCGAGAGAAAGTAAGAAAACTATTGCACACTCCCCCCATTCGCCCTTTACTAATATAATAGAAGGTAAGGCAAAAGCAAGAGTGAAACTACGAGTTAAAAGCAGGCGTGCCTCTATTATAAGAAAATATGATACCATCCCCCACTTTTAACGCACTTGTTTGATGAGCAAAGCCTAAGCGCCATATAAGTCAAAAGCTAGCCTGAGACCTAAAGGTCGAAATCCATCCCTCTTTTTCATGTATTTTACTAGTAGGGCTAATGAACGACCCTTTGATCTATGTCGTCGAAATTTCAGCCAGGTCTGATTAGAAGATAAAAAATAAGTGGAGCGAGGGGATTTAGAGGGAAAGGGGGGGGGGGGGGGGGGTTTTAATTA
>ML249779.1:20199-38623 GCA_005239495.1 Nicotiana undulata
GGGGGGGGGGGGAGAGGAGGGGGGGGGGGGGGGGGGGGGTGAGCTTTAATTGAAGTAGGGGCAGAGCTCCTCTAGAGATGTTTACGGTGCATGATGTGGCACCGGCATCGACGCCTTCTAAATTGAAGGATCCAAAGGAAAAGCAAACAGCCAAATAGCAATCACGAGCTACATTCTCTACTACACCCAAATGAACTAATAAAGGACTGTGCCGCGTCCTCGCAACGAGCAGTTGAAGCGTATCGAGGTTCAAACGCCATAACAACTAAGGTATAACCCTCTCCCTTTTTATTTATGTTTTACACTAACTTGTCTGCAGGTTTTTGATTGAGAGGAAACAAAGCACCCTCCAGCTCGAAGACCTTAGGTTTTAAAGCATGCGCTGCACTGGTTTTCCCTCAGATCGGATTTTATCCCAAATGGGTTTTACCGACGAGGTTTTTAACGAGGAAACATCTATATGCTACCTAAGGAGAACTCATCAAGTATTCAAGGCCTCTCTTAGATCAACCTCAAATACTGGGGGGCATGCCCTTGGGAGATCGCCTCCTCAAAGAAATTGAAATATGCCAAAGAGGGTCCCGACAGGAGAATGATGTATCGGACCAAATGGTCGAATGAATCATGTCCGTGTAGAATAATCGAACCCTCGACGGCAAAAACGTGTATGCTCGTACCAACTAGTCAAAGGAGTATCTTTTATCATCAAAACACTTCATGCTTCAAAGAAGTTTACTGTTCCACAAGAAACGGACCCAGGTCCAAAAACGCCCGAACACTCGGGGACTTTCATCGACAGTCAACTCACCAAACCATACAAACTCGGAATCGTAAGCCCTCAATGAGGCAACCCCGAGCTCGTAAGCCCTCGAATAGGCAACATCAAAGTACAATCCCTCAACGAGGCAATCTCAAAAATGTAAGCCCTCCACGAGGCAACATCAAATCTGAATCGATCTACCAAGAACTTGAAACCGTAAGACCTCCATGAGGCAACTTCGAGCTTATAAGACCTCCATGAGGAAATATCGAGCTTACAAGACCTCCATGAGGCATGCTCAAAGAGCTTATAAGACCTCCATGAGGCAATATCGAGCTTATATTACCTCCATGAGGCGTGCTCAAAACATTTATAAGACATCTATGAGGCAATGTCGAGTCTATAAGACCTCCACGAGGCATGCCCAAATTTATAAGACCTCTATGAGGCAATACCAAGTCTGTACGACCTCTACGAGGCATGCCCAAATTTGTAAGACCTTAGAAAGGCATAATCCTGATATTGCTATAAAAGGTGTATGGAAAAAACCAGAAGCTAAAGAACCAAAAATCTAGGTATAAAAAAATGCTCTCTTCTCTCTCCTCAAACTTGCGATCAACAATGCACGACGGCGACTGCCCTTCTTGGCCTCCATAGCCGGCGGCCAGCCTCCTCCTGAGGTTGGTCCGTGGTCTTCCTCCCCCTGAGGTTGGTCCGTCATCTTCCTCCCCCCCCCAGTCGTTACCAACCTCTACAAACCCTAATACACCTAAAACCTATGCGAATTTATTAAACCCTACTGTCATAAATACGCCCATGCAAACCCTAACTACACTACCATTGAAACTAGTTGAGTTCCTTCATGGAGAACCAGTTGTGAAGTGGAAGAAACAAGAAGTGAAGCAATACATCGTACAACAAGGGCTTCAACTTGCAGTTCTTGGAAATATTTCATATGGGAAGCCTGTTATTCGTGAATTACGTAAAGTGATTCCAATTCAATGTGAGATTAAGGGTCATTGTTTAGTTGGCTTGATTGAAGACAATCATGTTTTAATTAGGCTGTCTTTATTAGAGGATTATGTTCATCTTCTTTCAAAGCCAGGTTTTTATTTAAAGGCTCAATCAGATATGTGGCAGATGCGTTGTTCAAAATGGAATCCATGGTGGACACCTGATGAAGAGACTCCAATTGCAATATCTTGGATTAGTTTTCCAGAACTTCCTCCAAATTTATTTGGTAAGGAATATGTATTTTTATTAGCTCGTGCAGTTGGTAATCCATTACATGTAGACCTAGCAACTCAAAATGGGACTAGACCTAGTTGTGCTAAAGTAAAAGTGGAAGTAAATTTACTAGGTAATTTCCCTAAACGTATTAAGATTGTTGAAGAAGCTATTGAATCTGGGCCAGAAGAGTTTAAATGGATTAGGATTAAGTATAATTATATGTCTAAATATTGCAAGCCTTGCAAGAAACAATGGCATAGTGAGGCAGAATGTTGGGTAATTCATCCTGAATTACACAAGAGATTTGATGAAGATGTTGAGGGTCAAGGCAAGGAGAAGACATTTGTGATAAGAAAAGAAGCAATTGGTATAGCTGCAAATTCAACAAAGGTTCTATCAAGTGGAAAGGTGGTTGGTAAACCTGCTACTAATCATGCCAAGCAGGAATGGATACAAACAAGGAAGAATAAATACCAACGGGATAATCGGGGTCAGATTGTTGATAACAAACAAGGTAAGGAAGCTGACAAGGGGAAAGGGAAGGCCAAACTTGAGGAAGTAGCAACCAAAAACAAGTTCAATGCACTAGAGGTTGAGGAAGTTCACCAACCTACTCTACAAATTTCTGAAGTCAAAGGTGAGGATCATAGCAACAGTAAGAAGAAGGAACATGGGGAAAAGAAATCCAAGAGGGGCCATGAGAAGGAAAAAGAAGGCAATAACGGAGTGTCAAGCCCTAATCCTAAGTCTTCTGGGGTTAGGGTTATGAATGATGATAATATTAAACCAGTTGGAGAAGGTAATCAACAGGAACTTAAGCGTGTAAAGAAAGAAGCATATGAGAAAATTGTGAAAGATCAACATAATGGGAACTTAGCTAAGGCTAATCCTGTTGTTCCTAGTGATCAAAGTACTGATGAAAAAGCTAATAAGAAATCCACAATCGACTGGGTTCATAGAAGGTTTGGAACTAGCAAAGTGGAGCTAAGTCAACTCAATGTGACTACAAACCAATCATGTCAAGATATTCCATCTCAAACATTTGTAGATTTTGGGAAGCTTAAGGACCTAAACTCAACAAAGGTTGTAGGAAGTGATGAAATTGAGGTGGAGGATGATCTACTAGGCATGACAAAGACAACATGAGAAAAAGTGAGGGACAACAGCCCACATGGTGATAGGCTGGCTACGCCAGGCCTAAAGCCAGGCTCCCCAGGCGTTAGCCCGGCGACGCCAGGCCTAAAGCCAGGTACCCCAGGTGTTAGGCTGGCGACACTAGGCCTGGTGCCAGGGTCACCTGATGAAGCAACAATATTAAACTATATCCCTAGTGCAATTGGCAAGATATTAGCCTATGTAGATGGTGTTCCGGTGTATGCATTGGAGAACAAATTTGATGGAGATGATATTGTGAAGGTTAGGGATGATATAGTGGGGTTACATCAAAGCACATGAAATTGAAAAGGTGGTGATATTAATAGAGCAGACATTTGTAAGCAGACTACAACAGTAATTCCTGGGCTAGGCAGTGTCTATAAGTAGCAACTCAAAATGATGCAGGTTGTTGCTTCTTCTATGGTGAATAACAATGAAAAGGTTGATGAGCGGGCAATTGTTCCAAGAGAAACTAGGGAAATAGAGGAAGTGCCTATGGATTCTTGCACTGACCAAATTATGCCACTGCAAATTAGAGTTCCACAGAAGACTCCTCTACAACATTTACATGACTTAGTTACACACAATGTGACACCAATTGATGAAGACTTAATGAGACAAAATCCGATGGAGGATGAAGGAGATGATGAATCAACAGTAGAAAACTTTAAACAAGTCGCTAAGGAAGGAGATTTATCACCCACATCCAATTCATAGACTTAAAAAAGGGGATTTGCCACATCGTTGAGTGATCTTTAAAAAGGAAGTCGGCCTTCACTATCTTCCAATCTTCAAAGGACAGTGGAAGCTAGTGCTAAAAGAGGAAAGAAAACTAAGAAGAATCAGAATAAAGATCTACCACAACCTTTAAGAATAATGCCCAGGAGGGAAGCTTCTCTATCTAAATGATGATGATCAAAACATTAATATGGAACATAAGGTTTGTGAATACACAGCAGGCCTTTCCTAAGGTGATCAACATGAATAGGGAGCATAGTTTTTGTGTAGTTGCATTGATGGAGCCTTTTCAAAAGAAGAGATTCATTGATAAATATAGAAGGAGGTTGAATATGGAGACTGCTTATGCAAATATTAATGGGCATATATGGTTGTTCTTTGATACAGTGGTGGAATGGGAATTGTTTATGCAACACATGATGATGACATTTTTTTATGCAAAATGTTCAGCAATGGAGAGGTTGGAATTGAGGGATCACTTGTATTACTTAGCAAGTGATATGAAATTTCCATGGTTGGTAGGAGGGGATTTCAATGTGATATTGCATGAAGATGAGAAAATAGGAGGACTTCCAGTACACCCTCTTGAATATGAGGATTTTACATTTTGTGTAAACTCGTGTGGTTTGTTTGAGCAAGGATATAAAGGAAGCCCATTTACATGGTGAAATGAGAGACCCAATATTGCGTGTATATTCAAGAAATTTGATAGGATCTTTGTGAATATGCCATTTCAAAACATGTTTCAAAATATTGAAGTTGAACATCTAATCAGAATTGTATCAGATCATTCACCATTGTTAATGACATGTGGGGAGCAGACCACCAATTTTGTCAAGCCTTTCAATTTCTTGAACTTTTGGACTAAGCATGCTACATTTATGGATGTTGTGAGGCAGAATTGGGAAGCTAATTTCATAGGTGATCCGTGTTTTATGTTCAAGCAGAAGTTCAAGAGAGTGAAGACAGCATTGTCAAAATGGAGTAGGGAAACATTTGGTGATATCTTCAAGCAATTGGCAATTTTGGAGGACATTGTTAGGGTTAAAGAGATATTGTTTGAAGAAGAGCCTACAATTGAGAATAGGATTGTGCTTCAAAAGGCTCAATCTGAATTGAAGAAATACTTGAGTATTGGGGAGCAGTATTGGAAGCAAAAAGCTGGGATGACTTGGTTTGCTGAAGGAGATAGGAATACAAGTTTCTTTCACAATCATGCCAATGGAAAAAGAAAGAAATTGCAACTGAAGAGGATCAAAAGTGGAAGTGGGGTATGGATTGAAGACCAGGAGCAACTGGTTACAGCTGCAGTGGACTTCTATCAAAAACAGTTCACAAATGAAGGTGATGCATCTGACTTGTCCTTGCTCAATAATGTACCTTCGATGGTCACTATGGAACAGAATTTGGAACTTAGCAGATTGCCAACAAGTGAAGAGGTAAGGACAACAATTTTTGAGCTTAGTGGGGAGAGTGCTAGTGGTTCTGATGGATTCACTGGCCTGTTTTATCAAACATGCTGGGATGTTATTGGTGTTGATATACACAGCATGGTGCTACACTTCTATGGAGGAGCTGCACTGCCTAAATCCATAACTCACACCAATCTAGTGTTGCTACCTAAGAAACCTAAAGTTGAGACCTTTTCTGACTTAAGACCTATTAGCTTGAGCAACTTCATTAACAAGGTCTTGTCTAGGGTGTTATATGATAGATTGGAAATGTTTTTTCCATCTCTAATATCTCCTAATCAATCCGGATTTGTGAAGAGTAGGAGTATATTTGAGAACATCTTATTGACTCAAGAAATTGTCACTAACATAAGGTTAAGGGGAAAGCCATCTAATGTTGTGATCAAGCTTTATATGGATAAGGCTTATGATATGGTTTCATGAAAGTACTTATTGCATGTACTAAGGAAGATGTGATTTTCTGATCACTTCATCAACATGGTGTGGAACTTGGTGTCGAATAACTGGCCCTCAGTATTGGTGAATGGACTGTCCTTAGGGTTCTTTCAGTCTACAAGGGGTGTGAAGCAAGGGGATCCTTTATCACCAGCATTGTTCATTCTGTTTGCTGAGGTACTTTCCAGGTCTTTGAATAAGTTATTTGAAGATAGGTCATTTGTGAGATTTGGAATGCCTTAGTGGTCTGATCCTTTTAATCACTTGGCGTATGGTGATGATACTATAATGTTTGCTTCTGATCATCCTCCATCCTTAAGCAAGATCATGGGGGTATTGGATAACTATGAGAAGATATCAGGCCAGATGGTCAACAAAGATAAGAGTTCATACTACACTTATTCAAAGATTCCTAATGGATTCTATCAGGCGGTTGGATCTATTACAGGATTTGCAAGAGGTAAATTCCCCTTCACATATCTAGGGTGTCCTATTTTCTAAACTAGAAGGAGGAAGAAATATTATGAGGATCTTATCAAGAAAGTAAAGGCTAAATTGCATTCATGGAACGGAAAGCTGTTGTCATTTGGAGGTAAAGCAACACTCATTTCCAGTGTGTTGCAAAGTATGCCAGCCCATACGCTATCAATCCTTCATCCACCAAAAAATATCCTCGAGAATCTTCATAAGATTTTTGCTAGGTTCTTTTGGAGCACAAAGGAATAAGGGAGAAGCAGACATTGGGCTTCATGGCAAAAAATTTTGCCTTCCTAAAGAGGAAGGGGGCCTAGGTTTTAGGTCCTTACATGATGTGTCGAGGCCATTGCTTGCTAAACTATGGTGGAGGTTTAGGACCACAAAATCTTTTTGGTCTAATTTCATGTGGAATAAGTATTGCAAGAAGGAGATACCAACGGTGGTGCAGTTTAGAAGGGGGTCTCACGTTTTGAGACAAATGATGGATGCTAGGGAAGAAGTAGAACATGAGATCCTCTGGGAATTGAAGAGTGGAACAACTAATATTTGGCATGAAAATTGGACTGGATTAGGTGCACTTTTATCACGTATTACCGGAGGCATTTCCAATCAATGAAGACCTTCAGGATGTGGCAGAATTGTGGCAAGGTGATACATGGGATGATCAGACGTTTGATCAAACCTTCAATGAGGAAATTGCAGAACATATAAGGATAAATGTGCATTATGAAGGCAGTGAGGGATACTGGGATAGGCCATACTGGATGCCAACTCCTTCAGGCAAGTTCAGTGTTAGCAGTGCTTGGAAAATATTAAGGCATAGGGCTGATCCTAATCAGGAATTCAAGTTAATATGGATTAAAGGCTTACCATTCAAGATATCCTTCTTCCTGTGGAGATTGTGGAGGCATTAAATAGCTACTAATGACATGTGGAGGAGGCAAGGGCAAATGGTGATGTCTAGGTGTTGGTGTTGTCAGTAGACCCAAGAGGAATCTATTGAGCACATATTTGTCACAAGTCCTATTGCCTCTAAAGTATGGAACTTGTTCATGGGGGCTGCTGGAATTACTGTGCCATTGATTCAATTGAAGCAGGTTATATGGCATTGGTGGTACTCTCAATGTTGGCCAAAGTTAAAGCCAATGTTTCAAGCAGTACCTGCTATTATCACTTGGGAACTTTGGAAGAGAATAAATGCAGGTAAACATGGGGATTCAGTGTCCACAAATAGGGTGATTCATGATATCAATGGGACATTGCATCAACTGGAAAGGATGAGGTATTCTTGGATGCCTAATATTCCATTTCTATGGTTAGACATAATTCAATATTTTGAAGGATATAAACCTATATTAATCACTACAAGAGTAACATGAAAGCTTCCTTTTCATGGTTGGTACAAATGCAATACTGATGGAGCTTCAAAAGAAAATCCTGGTCCTAGCTCATTAGGATTTTGTGTGAGGAATAATGAAGGTGATGTGGTTTATGCAAGGGCAGTAGACTTGGGGATGACAACTAATGTGGTGGCTGAAGCTAAGGCTATTCTTCAAGGATTGGAATACTGTGTGGAGCATGATCTTCACCCTCTCATATTGGAGACTGACGCATTAGAGATGAGGAAATTGATATAAGGGGAATGTGATCCTCCTTGGATAATTGCAAATTATGTAAAGAGAATTATGGAGATGAAGGGCAACTTCAATGTGATCTTTCAACATGTGTTCAGGGAAGGCAACTCAGTGGCGAATTTTATAGCTAAAATTGTGTTTTATTTTGCAGGTACATCTGAGTTTCACTCATTCTATGAACTTCCTAGTGTAGGGAGGAGGTTGATTAATTTAGAAAAGTCTCAAACTCCTAACCTTAGGGTTAGAATTGCAAAGAGAAGAGCCCCAGACTGATGGCTTCACATGATTGGAATCTGCACACACCTGCATGTTTCTTTTATGTCTCATTCTGTATGCTATTAAGGTACTTTCTAGTGGTATTAGCATGGTCACATGCTCATTCTGGGGGTGATTTGATAGTGTACAGCACCAATGTGATAAACATGTATTGGATGGTGCAATTTATTCCACTTCTGATATGTTCAAATATTAAGGAAAAGGTTGAACCAGTTATGTCACATATCTGGAGATTGTTGAATCATTTCTCTGTGGTATTAGCATGGTTTCATGCTAAATCTGAGGACAATTTAGCAATGTTTAGAATGATGTCGACATTAAAGGTTCTGGAAGGGAAGGATCTGACTTACAAGATCACAAAAATGCACAGTTTCTAGCACTTGAATATGTTTGGCTTTACCCTGGCATCGCCAGCTTAAGGCCACCCTCAAGCCTGGCTTTTGCCTTGCAAGGCCTGCTTAAAGCCAGGCCCAGCCTGGCCTTTGCCTTGAAAGGCCTGCCTAAAGCCAGCCCCAACTTGGCTTTTGTTGCAAGGACAACCTAAAGCCAACCCCAGCCTGGCTTTTGCCTTGCAAGGCCAGCCTAAAGCCAGCCCCGACCTGGATTTTGCCTTGTAAGGCCAGCCTAAAGCCTGCCCCAGCCTGGCTTTTGCCTTGTAAGGCCAGCTTAAAGCCAGCCCCGACCTTGATTTTGCCTTACAAGGCCAGCCTAAAGCCAGCCCCAGCCTGGCTTTTGCCTTGCAAGGCCATCCTAAAGCCAGCTCCGGCCTGACTTTTGCCTTGTAAGGCCAGCCTAAAGCCTGCCCCAACCTGGCTTTTGCCTTGTAAGGCCAACTTAAATCCAACCCCGACCTGGATTTTTCCTTGCAAGGCCAGCCTAAAGCCAGCCCCAGCCTGGCTTTTGCCTTGTAAGGCCAACTTAAATCCAACCCCGACCTGGATTTTTCCTTGCAAGGCCAGCCTAAAGCCAGCCCCAGCCTGGCTTTTGCCTTGCAAGGCCAGCCTAAAGCTATCCCCAGCTTGGGTTTTTCCTTGCAAGGCCAGCCTAAAGCCTACCCCAGCCTGGCTTCTGCCTTTCAAAGCCTGCCTAAAGCCAGGTACGTTTTCATGTTAAATTTGATGAGTGTGCATGTGATTAATACTTGGACAAACTCAGTACACTAATCATATAGTAACTACAACTGGAAAACTATGTTGGCTTCAACTCTGTGGTGGAGATGTTTGTAATTCATTTTAGCCTATGGACAGTATACCCTGGCGCCTGGTGAGAGCTTGATAGGTGCTGCATGGTATTTACCACTGGCAATTGGATTCACATACACTGACAAGAGAAGGAAACACTCACCTTATTTTGTTGTAATAGCTAGTTCATTAGACTTTAGATTTTCTATCTTTTTAGTAGCTAGTAGCTTCATGCAACTTCTATTTTGGTTTGGACATCTTGTAGGCTTTGGACCCGTTTTAGGATTTATTTATATATTATCCACTAGGCAACCTACCTAGTGGTATATTTGCTAAAAAAAAGTCAAGGCTATATATTCGAACTTGTAAGACCTCTTCCCTTGATAGAGACGCTGAGACTACCTCACTCGGGGACTAAAAGGCTACGACCAAACATAATGACTACGGTCATACGGCTCCAGACAAACTAAGGCGACTCAGAGACTTCCAAGCGTCGCAATATAATCACAGGCCTTCAAATACTTCGAAATTACTTAAAAAAGAACCGGTTAATCAGGCTACCCGCGACATAAGCAAAAGATCTTCGATCATGTCAGCTCCAAACAATGAAAGGGATTCGAAACAATCAGCCTTCGAGCGAACCTCCCGAGGTGCTCATTTGTCATCATATATCGGCTCATAATCGCGGTTCTTATCGAACCATCGAAGAGTCGGACGACCACAAAAACTTCAAAAGTCTTTAACGAGGGAAAACTATAGCAATATTAGAGGTCGTACCGACCAAGTGCGTAAGATCCTAAGCGCCATCGTAAAGCGCCTCAAATCCGATCTAAAATAAGCCTCAGAGCCAATGCGTAAGAGCCTAAGGCCAGCCTAAAGAGCCTGAGGGCCGATCTAAAGACCTAAGGGTCGACGATCCTGAGTCAAAATTTGACTCGAGGACTGTGCCCTAAGTGGTTAAATATCAACTATTGCCCATCGAGTACCAGACCCCAAGGGTTTCATCTCTAAGTCCAAATCATCGAACTAATCATTGTCAAGCATCAAAATTAAGAACAAAAGTGAAGACACAAGCAAGCGGAAGTTCATGCGAAGGGAAAACCGAAAGGTTTCTTTTTATATATGAAATAATACAAAGATACATTTATGGTGCTCTCACAGAAGAGCCTTATACAAAGAATCAGAAAGAAAAAGCCTAGTCTACCATCAGGGACTTAGTCTTTCTTCCCCCCGGGGACTCCGGCTCCATCGGCTTCCTTGGGACCATCTCCCTCATCGGCCCCTTCCTTACAGTCTTCAGCATCAGAAACTAGGAGCTTGGCGTCGAACTCATCCACCTTTCCCTGCTCTATCTCCTCCGAGAGATAGAAGCCCCTGGCATGGATCTCCTCGAGAGTTTCCCTCTTGGATTTGTATCGGGAATAATCACCAATCAGTCTCTCTCGATCAGAAGCCTCCCTCAGCTTCATACGAGCCTCAACGATATCTTTCAGATAAATGGCCACCTTCTTATCTTCCTTTGCTCGGACTTCTTCGGCTTCGTCTCGAGCATTCACGACCTCGGCCTTCATCTTTAGAAGCTCTGTCTCAAGCCTGGCGATCTTTCTCGTCTGAATCAAGTGGATTTCAGGAGCATTGCAAAGTTGTATCTCGAGAGCGGAGGCCTTGGCCAAAACATTCCTTTCGGCCGCAACATGAGCATCTATTTTTGCTCTCAGTTCAATGTGTTTGGAGTTAACCTAATCAACTTTACTCCGAAGGCGTTCCAGCCTCTCCGTATTTCTCTACAACTGAGATACCAAGATGTTAGTCTTCGAGGATGGGAGAAGAAGCCTGTATTCCGCCAAACTAAAGGTTACCTATTTCTCGAGGTTTCCTTCGTAGTCACGACTTCGATTCTGCTCAGATCGAAGGTATATCATCTCTCCTGCCTTCTTGTCACAAAGGAGTGTGAGCGATTTCTTCCCCTCCAAGGCTTTCCGCAACCTAGCCTCGCAGCGAAGCAACTCAGACTTTAGTTTTTCGAAGGCATATGAAAAAGAAACTTCAGTTTAAAAAATAAAAACAGGAAGCTGAGAAAGCCACAAAGTTCACCAAATCTCACCTCGGAACAGAGCCGCTGAGCCTCCTCAAAAGTCGAGTGTGCATCCACTGGCCTGGTCCCATCGGCCCCAGTTGAACCACTCAGAATGGGGACGCGATCACCGGAACTCTATTTGGTCCAGGCGGCCCCGGGCCTTGAACATCCCTCGAAGTACCTTTGACGGGAGAAGAAGATGGTGGCAAAGGAACTTCATTCCTTCCTTCTCGAGGAACATTCCCCCCAAGGTTAGAGACCCTGGGTCTAGTAGGCTCAGTTGCCTCATGAGACTTCTCGGTCCTTGCTGCCGACGTGGTGCTATCCCTTTCTGTTACGTCACTGCTCGTATACCGACCGATGAATATAAGGTTTTCTCCGGTGGCAACATCTTTTTTATGCCTCCGGAAAGGCCCCGCCTCACTATGTACATCCTCGTCCCTCGAGGATACTTTCCGCTTGTTATCATTCCTGGGACCCGAAGCCGACAATCCTTCCTCCTCACCAAGAGGGCACAGTCTCATCTCAAAGAATTCTCCAATTCATGCAACAAGGAAATTAATGTACACGAAGAGAAATATTCCTCAAGAAAGGAATCATACGGAACTTACCATGGTGTTTTTCTTCCTATCTGCCCTTCGACATGTCTCGCCACTTACGTTCATCGTAAGTCGAGCAAGCTGCCAGTTTTCGAGTCCAATTTGCCAGATCGGGGACCTCATATGGAAACCAAGGGATCGGTGCAGATAAAGAGAGAGAACACTCTTACAGAGTCTAACAAAAACAAAAAATGGTAAATTACAATTTACCACTTACGTGTGAAGTTCCATTCCTCAAGAAACGGCAGGAACTCCGCATGAATAATATCAACAGTCCTCACTTGGACAAATAAACTCATCCACCCTCGGTCCCCATATTCATCATCACTGGAAATGAAGGGCCCGGTGGATCGACGTCCCAGGGTGATCAGACCTCGGTAGTGTAAAGGTCGATACAGTCTGATAAGGTGGCTAAGGGTGAACTCGAGCTCGACCTTCTTAACAAAAAATCTTATCAATAGCACTATCCTCCAGAATGATGGATGGACCTGGGCCAAGGTAACTCGATATTTTCGACAAAACTCGAGCACGATTCGGTCAAGAGGGCCTAGCATAAATGGGTACATATATACGTTCAAGAACCCCTCTACGTGGGCCATGATGCCCTCTTCCCGGGAGAGTACCTTCAGCATCACCTCTTCCCCCATCTGCAGTCTCCTCACATCTCAAGTTGTCTCTCTTCTATCGAGGGAATAAACCTCGACGTATGCTCTCGATGGCCCGGAACATCGAGAGGTCTGTCCAGGGTAAAATCCTTCCTCAAGGCAAAACAACTCGAAGTTAGCTCGCCAGATGTCGGCAGTGTACCACCGACTGGGCAAGAAGCAGAGGTGGAACCTTCCCCTTCCTGGTGAACAGATATGGGCACAACAGCCATGACTATTTGCAATGATAAAAAAAGGATGAAAGCTCGGCCTAAAGCTTTGAACTAAAATGGCAGAAGAGCAGAGAGAAGAAAAAGAACTCTAAAGAAGAAATGTAATTTTGCAGAACAACAAAGCCCTCAATGAAGAGGAAACGAATATGTATAAGAAGAAGTGACGACTATTCATTTGCTTTGATAGCCAATCAGCTCTGACATAGCCACTATGACTTTTTGGGAAATGAACCGATGTGGCCACCTTGATCATTTCATGGTCACGTCATAAAAATGACGCTATCATGCGAAGATCAAAGGATTAGAGGGTCAAATCAACCCCTTGCGAATCCGACCCCGGGAAGGCATGTAACTGAAATCAGAATAGTCTGGTCTCGAGGGTTCCTGTCACTCCAAGTCCGGGCTCGAAGGAACTAAATTCAAATTCAAAGATTAACTTTTGCATAGACATAAAAGGCAAAGTTTTGGAGATATTAAGAAAAAGAAATTCTTTGCATTCCCAAAAATATATGTACAAAGGTATGTTTACAAGACTCCCCCGAAGAGCCCATATACAAAAACGAAGAAGTGAAAATAACAAGTAGGCCTATTCTTCACCCTCACTATTGCCTGGGTCGCTTCCAGAACTCTCGTCTGAAGTAGTCGGGATAGCTGATTCTTCCTCCAAGGCCATGGCCTCTTCAATCTCGGCAGAGAGATCAAACCCTCTAGCATGCACTTCCTCGAGGGCTTGTCTCCTACCCTACGAACGAGCATGAGTAATGGCCCGAGCCAGTTTGAGCTCGGCCTCTTAGGATATCTCCCTAGCCCGATCATTCGTGGCGGTAGAATCCCTTTTGTAAGAAGATACAAATGCATCGGCCTCAGACTTGGCTGCGAATAATGCGGCAGCCTGCTCTTGAGCACCTCGAAGAAGACCTTGGGTCGAGGCCAGCTCTCCCTGAAGAATATCTCTCTCCGAGGCCACGATATCATTATGCCGCTTCAGCTCGAGGATCTCAGCATCCTTGGCCACGACTTCTTCCCGGAGCTGCCCCGCAAGGGAATGCTTTTGCTCAATCTGCAAATAACGAGTCAAGCTAATTAGCGCCAAGTTACGACAATAAAAGATAAGTTCGTAAATACTAGATTACCTGCTCGATGAAGTTGGCCCTATCCTGGAGCGCTTTTTCTGAGCCTGCCCGGAGGTCGATCAACTCCTCCTCTTTTCGAGCACATAAATCCTTCAGTTCACTTGACTCCGATGTGAGCTTCTCGAGCTCCCACTCACGGCAAGTCAGCTCATCTTGTAGCTTGGAGAAATCTTGGTCATACAGCTTCTTGACCTACGACAGAAAAGTGGAAAAGTTAGAAAAACGAGAATGGAAACTCGATGCACAAATAGTATGTCAAGAAAATAACCTACTTTTGAAGTCTCTCAGCCTCCTCGAGAGCGACGGGGGCATCGATATCGGCATCCTCCTCGATGCCTATGAAGTAATCCTTGAATGCGTCATCCTGTCCATAAGAGGTCCCCACATCGAGAGCATCTCTGTCCTGGGCATCCCGTATCTCGCCTGGAGAAAATGACGGGCCTTATTGAAAGCCACCTACGACATCAACTTCTATAGGAGCTTTATCTCGCCCTCGAAGAGTCTCAGAATCAGGCCCTCCAAACTCGGCAATAAAGGGCTCGTCGGCACGGACTGTATCCTTCCCGACGAGTGGCTCGGGGTATGTATCCTCGAGGGTCTCCTTGGCACAAGGTGGGTACGTATCGGCCACCTCCGACTCGACAGTCTTCTTCCCATCAACTTTTGAAGCGTCAACGCTTCGTCTTACCATTTGTACCAAAGGGAGACAATCATCATCTTCGTCTTCAGTATGAAGACTTGCTGTAGCAGCAAAATTCAAGATTGTGGCATCAGTCTTAGGCTTTAGAGCCTTAGGTTTATTTGACATTGGAGACTCCGTCGGCGTCTCTTCCTTCCTCTTTTTACCCTTAGTGGGTGTTTAGGATTCCTCTTCACTAGGAGGCGGCAACCTCATTAAAACGGCTTCCCCCAGGCCTGCACAAGCATGAAATATCAAACATACCGCTACGAATATTACTCATATAGAATTTGGGAATAACAACAATAAGGGCTTACTGTGATTCTTGGCCTGCCATCGCACATTGGACAAATCGCGCCAAACGCGCTTCCTATAGTCTAAGAGTTTGACCCATCCTGGGAGGTCCTGGACCGCGCCGGGGAACCACACGGTGGCTATACAATCAGAAGAGAACCAAGCAAAAAAGAAAGGGGTCAGTTCAGAAGAAGGAAAAGAGGTGATAAAATATGCTCGATATGGGAACACTTACGCTTCATGTTCCATTCCTCCAGGAATGGCATCCGCTCAGCGGGGAAAAGGTCTGAGGTTCTGACTTGAACATACTGGCTCATTAATCCCCAGTCCTTGTCTTCGTCGATGCAAGCAAAGAATGCTTTGACGGATCGACATTGTAGCTTGGCTAAGCCCCCTCGATAGAGACAAAGGCTATACAACCTGATTAGGTGATTGAGGGCGAAAGTCATTCCCTCGACCATGTTGCATAAGTATCGAATGATGTAGACAATTCTCCAGAAATAAGGATAAATTTGACCAAGCGTCACTTGATACCGACGACAGAAATCGAGAATAACCGGATTTATTGATGGAGAGGAAGAGTCTACAGGGCCTAAAGTGAAAGGATACATATATACGCTGAGGAAGCTAGCTTTATGTGTAACTATGATTTCCTCAGTCGAAGGGATTTCTACTTGCACCGCTTCCCCCCAACGGCGATCTATCTTCACCTTCTTTACCTCGGTCACTACACTTATTTACCTAGACATGGGCTCACATCGGCTCGGTGTCGAAGGGGGTTAATTGATGGTAAAATCGGAGATCGTGTCAAAGGGACCAGGAATGCACTGCTTGATACTAGGAGGTGCTTTCGATTTGCCGTTTGACGGTCGTGACAAAGAAGTGGTTCCCTCTTTTCGAGGGTCCGTTTTAAAAGTTTTGGCCATGGCTACAATTAATTTTCAAAGCAAGAAGATGAAGAACAGGATGCAAAAGAAGGGTGAAGGCAAGAACTGTTAGCACTAGATTTGGAGGGTTGAAAATATTGTAAAAGTATGAAAGATAGGAGATGGAAGTATCTATAGGAATCGTTTTGGGAATGTTAGGGAAGCGGAAAGTTCAACCAAAAGCTGTTCGTGGGCTTCTCGAGAATCAGGTCGACAACAACCTCTGCGCAGCCTTTCTGTCACATCATTTAATGACCTCACATAGCTGGCGTCACAATGGGGGTATCGAAGAGGTAGGAATTCAAGGTCGTTTCTTATCGTTTCTTTCTAAGAAATACGAGGATTATCTGTATACGGCTAAAATCGGGGAGCCCGATTTTCACCGCGGCATTCCGCGCCCGACCTCGAGTAACTCGGATCAGAGTTGAAGCTTGACCCAAGGCACGTGGTTAGAGCTCACAACGCCTGCAAGAATAGTACAAGTTCGTACCGGACCATTAAATAGCTGTACCAGCTGTATTTCCCCCTCCTATATAAAGGGGACCTTTGTCGTTTTTTGGGCACATGATATTCAATACATGAACATTCTCTGTTCTCTAACTTTAACATATTCCACATTTGTTCTACAGATTTATTGCATCCATTTATTGTGCTTCATTAATTGCTCATTATTGATCATAAAAGGCTATCCTCGAGGCCCTCCAAGCTGTTATTTCCTCATCGATCGCCCTTTGTTAGGCATACTAGCTCGACCTCGAGGCTCAGTCTCGGCCAGTTCGAGGCCCCGTCTCACAACTGTTTGGTTTGAATATCACCACTATCCTTTGCTCTTATATCATTCTCCTAACTCACACTTAGCATCCATTGCCTAACAACTAGTATTAAAAAAGATCACATATTTTTAGAACCACAAAATCAAATATAATTATAATTACCATTTTCAAGGTAAACACGATAAACAATTTGATGACCGGAAAAATTGGTGAATGAGTTTTCTTCGTTGATGTCACGACCCTAATCTCTCACCTTAGAATGTCGTGATGATACCTACTCCCTAAGACTAGTAAGCCTTGTTTACCCATAAAACGTTACATTTGAGTTTGTACATGATTTATAGACAAGTGAATTAGCTTGATCCCAAAATAATAAATAATATATATAAGTTTATAGGCATGTATGTCACATGTATAAGTTTGTATATCATGTTGGGTCGTCCTATACTAAGTATTCCCTTATATTTTATTCTGGTTATCTCATGACGGCCCTTCTGCCCCATTTAACCATGATGGTGTGATGAGAAAGATATGTTACGTTGGTATTTGGTTGAGTAAGGCACCGGGTGCCCGTCGTCCTCCGATTTGGGCCTGACAAAAACTTCCTATTGGGATTAATACTCCCTTATTCTTAAAGACATGTCACAGAAAAGTTTAGTCATATAAACTAAACCTTGTTTCAAGCCAAAGTGAAGAGAGACTTATACTTCTATCTATATCAAAAGTCGGACACTCAAGAGTATGACCTCAAGGTATCATTCCGAATAAATCGGACACTCAAAGAGTGCAACCTAAAATTCTCACTCTGAAAACAATGTACCACAAAAAGAATTCAATGTCTATAAGACTCAAACAAATAGTACCTGAATAATTACCGAATATTCAAAATAATGTACTTCAGAACATATTTGGGCTTTTGCCTCTTAATCTCAGTCTTCACTTCTTTTACCTACTCCATGTCTAACTTGGCCTGAAATTCAAATGCTACCTTCTCTGCATGGACCTTCCCAAATTCACATTCCCAGTTCTTGAGGCCCTCTTTCAGCTTTGTCACCACCTCTTCATAAGACAGATACCTCTCCATAATTTGGGTCGAAACCAAATTTTCCCATGTAAGAAAAAATAAAGTTCAACATAAGGAGTAGGTTTCAGCAGAGGCTATAAAGAAACGTACTCGAAGGGTGAAATACACATTGTTAATAAGATCGACCCTAGATCAATCCTTCATCTATTTTCCTTCTAAAGGGCCCACCAAATCATTCAACCAAATAAGTTCTCCCCCCGGGGTCCTAGAAGACTGACTCCTTCAAGATTTAAACTATGATTCGGCGCTTAACAATGTCGGTTGAAGGACCAGAATCCTGGACTAGGGGTGGCAAATGGGCAGGTTGGGCTGAATTTGGGCGAGTCAAGATGGGTTAGGTCAATAAATGGGTCATTGCCCAAACCAGCCCAAAGTGTACTTGGGCTAAGATGGGCTGGGTCAAGATGGGCTAAACAATGGGTCATAACCCAACCCACCCAACTTGACCCATGTTTTTGAACCATGCTCATCTTGTATTAAAAAATCTTTTTACCTTAAAATGGGTAAGTTGAAAAATATTTTGCGAGTGGGGGTGGGGTGGGGGTAGTGGGTGGGTAGTGAAGAAAAACAAAATAACAGAAAATAAAAAATACAAAAAAAAGTAAATTTTTTTTGGGGTGGGGG
>ML249781.1:0-35820 GCA_005239495.1 Nicotiana undulata
CCACCAATACTGCTGTTTCAGATACTGATACATCTTCGCGGCACCCGGATGTATAGAATACCGTGAATTGTGAGCCTCTGCTAATATCAACACTCGAATACCATCCATTTTGGGAACGCAAATACGACCCTGCTTCCTCATAACTACATCATTACCAATAGTCACCTCTCTGGCATCACCCCGACGAACTCTATCCTGAAGGACTTATAGGTGCCGGTCATCATATTATCTCGCCTTAATCTGATCAAAGAAAGAAGACCGAGAAGCCATTCTAGCTACCACCCGTGGAGGATCTGACAAATCCAATCTCACTAACCGACCTGCTAAAGCCTGAACATCAAGGGCTAAAGGTCGCTCTGCTACTGAAAGATAAGCTAGACTTCCCAAACTCTCAGCTCTGCGACTCAAGGCATCGGCCACCACGTTGGCCTTCCCCGGATGATATAAAATAGTCAAGTCATAATCCTTGAGAAGCTCCAACCATCTCCTCTGTCGCAAATTCAAGTCCTTCTGCCTTAGCAGATACTGCAAGCTACGATGATCGGTGAAAATCTCACACTGCACTCCATACAGATAATGCCGCCAAATTTTCAAGGCACGGACAATGGCAGCTAACTCAAGATCATGCACTAGGTAGTTCTTCTCGTGCACCTTCAACGTCCTCGACGCGTAGACAATCACCCTACCGTCCTGCATCAACACCGCTCCCAAGCCAACTCCAGAAGCATCACAATAAACCGTATAGGAACCCGAACCAGTAGGCAACACTAATACCGGAGCTGTGGTCAATGTTGACTTGAGCTTCTGAAAGCTCTCCTCACATTCATCGGACCATCTGAATAGAACACCCTTCTGTGTCAATTTGGTCAGAGGTGAAGCAATAGAAGAAAATCCTTCCACAAAGCGACGGTAGTAACCCGCCAGACCAAGAAAACTCCGAATCTCTGTAGCTGAGGACGGTCTAGGCCAACTCTGCACCGCCTCAATCTTCTTCGGATCAACCTGAATACCCTCACTAGACACCACGTGCCCCAAGAAAGCTACTGAACCAAGCCAAAACTCACACTTAGAGAATTTTGCATAAAGCTTCTCCTCTCTTAGTCTCTGCAACACGATTCTCAAGTGCTGAGCATGCTCTTCCTGGCTATGAGAATAAACCAGGATGTAATCAATGAACACAATAACAAAAGTATCAAGGTACGACTGAAATACGCTGTTCATAAATTGCATGAACGCTGCCGGAGCATTGGTCAGCCCAAATGACATAACCAGAAACTCATAATGACCGTATAATCCCGAATTTTCAACTGATGATACCCCGACCTCAAGTCGATCTTGGAGAATACCTTAGCTCCCTGAAGCATATCAAATAAGTCGCCAATACGAGGCAACGGATAATGATTCTTCATTGTAACCTTATTCAACAGTCTATAGTCAATACACATGCGTATCAAACCATCCTTCTTTTTCACAAACAACATCGGCGCACCCCAAGGCGATACACTAGGCCGAATAAACCCCTTATCTAAGAGTTCCTGAAGCTGCTCTTTTTAATTCTTTCAACTCTGCTGGTGCCATACGGTAAGGGGTAATAGACATAGGATGAGTATCTGGCACCAGGTCAATACCAAAATCAATATCCCTGTCAGGTGGCATGCCTGGCAGGTCTGCAAAAAATATATCCGAAAAATCACAGACTACGGGAACAGAATCAATAAATGGAGTCTCACTAATAACATCCCTCACAAACGCAGCTGGACCGGGTGGACATCGTTATAGGGAGTATCCTTTCGTCCACTTCAGACGACACCGAGTAGTTCTGCAGGCGTTCGTGGATCTCGGTGTCACTGTCTATCTTTCATTCTGTCATCTATGTATTTCCAAACAGATATTTCATTTTATTTCAAACCATTGTCTTTAGCTAAATCTTAGACTGGTTCGTGAGATTGTGACTCCATTTCTGGGTTTTGTACTTAAAGAGATTTCTTCATTATTGGCTATTGTTATTTAGATTTGGTTAAGCTTCCGCATTTTATCCCAATTATCTAGTTAGTGTTTATTACTTTCACTTTTTAATAAATCAATTCGATTACACGTTGGGTTGTCTAGCGGGTGCAACGTTAGGCGCCATCATGGCCTTAAGGTGGGATTTCGGGTCGTGACAAGTTGGTATCAGAGCACGAGGTTGCTTAGGTCTCACAACTCACAGACAAACTTGGTAGAGTCTGAGGGATCGGTACGGAGACGCTGTACTTATCCCCCAGAGGCTGCAAAGTTAGGAATAACTTCATATCTTTCATTCTCTGTCGTGCCATTTGAATTCTAAATACTAATTGAGTCTCTATTCTACTCTCTCGCAGATGGAGAGAACACATGCTTCCTCATCGACCGATCAGCAGCCTGATCCTCCTATTGGAGCTCCTACGAGGGGCCGAGGCCGTGCTAGAGGCTGAGGCAGAGCTAGAGCAGCAGCTCCAGTAGAGGACCCACATGTAGACTATTCCAGTGAGGTTCCTGCTCAGACGGTTCCAGTCGGACCAACTTAGGTCCCAGAGGGGTTCATTGTCACCCTAGTGCTTCAGGACGGTCTAGTCTACTTGGTGGGAATCATGGAGAGTTTGGCTCAAGTCGGTCTTCTTCCTACTGCACCAGCTGGTTCTAAGGCTGGGGGAGGGACCTAAACTCCTGCTACTCACACGCCCGAGCAGTTTGCCACTCAGTTCCAAACTCCGGCACCTCAGACAGCAAGAGTAGCTCAGCCATGTATTGTGGCACCGGCAGTTGAGGGAGCAGCCATGTCAGCAGACGCTCTATGGAAGTTGGATCGGTTCACCAAGTTATTCACTACTACATTTACTGGTGCACCATCAGAGGATCCCCAGTATTATCTGGACAGCTCTCATGAGGTTCTTCGGAACATGGGCATAGTAGAATCCAATGGAGTTGACTTTTCTCCATTTAGTCTATCTGGTACTGCCAAGACTTGGTGGAGAGATTATTGCTTGACTAGACCAGCTAAGTCTGCACCTTTGGCTTGGGCTCAGTTCTCCGAGTTATTCTTGGGGAAGTTTCTTCCAGTTACCCAGCGAGAGGATCTCCGGAGGTAGTTTGAGCGTCTCCAGCAAGGTTCTATGTCTGTCACTCAGTACGAGACCAGGTTTATCACTCTATCCAGGCATGCACTTATGATACTTCCCACTGATCGTGAGAGAGTGAGGAGATTTATTGGGGGTTTAGCTCAGCCCATCAGACTTCACATGGCCAGGGAGTCGGGTACTGATATTTTGTTCTAGGATGCGGCCACTGTGGCCAGGAGGATTGAGATGATTCTGTCACAGGGTGGTGGTCAGGGGGCTGCCAAGAGGCCCCGTCACTTTGGTCGATTCAGTGGAGCCTCATTTGGAGGCAGGGATTCTTACGACAGGGGTCATCCTCCCAGGCCCTATCAGTTGGCACTTCAGGTATCTCACAGTGCACCGCCAGCTCATATTAGTGCACCATCAGCACCTATCAGTGCACCGCCACTTCAGAGTTTTCAGATTGGTTATTTAGGCTGACAGGGTCAGTTCCAGAGTCAGCAGCCACAGCAGCAGAGGCCTTGTTATTCTTGTGGTGTTTCGGGGCACATTGCAAGGTATTGCCCTATAGCTTCTGGTAGTTCTCAGTATCAGGGTTCTCGTGCCATGGTCCCTGCAACAAGTGCACCCCCACCCCCTCAGCCCGCTAGGGGAGGTGGTCGTGGTGCTAGAGGTGGAGGTCAGACTCATAGAGGTGGAGGGAAGACCATGAGAGGTAGATGTCAGCCCGTAGCAGGTAGACCTAGATATGTGCAGGTTGGAGGGGCTCAGCCCCAGTGCTATGCTTTTCCTGCCCGACCTGATGCTGAGGCTTCTGATGTAGTTATTACAGGTACGGTTTCAGTTCAGCCGAGAGGCTTCGGTGTTATTTGATTCGGGTTCTACATTCTCCTATGTGTCTTCATATTTTGCCCCTTATTTGAGTATGCCCCGTGATTCCTTGAGTACTACTATGCATGTGTCTACACCGGTGGGTGATTCTATAGTGGTAGATCGAGTCTACCGTGCTTTCTTAGTAGTTATTGGTGGTCTGGAGACTCAGGTTGATCTTTTGCTTCTTGATATGGTTGACTTTGATGTTATATTGGGGATGGATTGGTTATCTCCCTATTATGCTATTCTGGACTATCATGCCAAGACAGTGACCTTGGCCTTGCCAGGGGTACCTCGTTTGGAGTGGAGGGGGACTCCTAGCCATTCTTCTGGTAGAGTTATTTATTATGTAAAGGCTCGACGCATGGTCGAGAAGGGTTGTCTGGCCTATTTGGCCTATGTTTGTGATTCTAGTACCGAGGCTCCTTCTACGAAGTCTGTGCCCGTGGTTCGTGAGTTTCCAAAGGTATTCCCTGCTGACCTACCGGGTATGCCACCCGACATGGATATTGATTTTTGTATTGAGGTAGCTCAGGGTACTCAGCCTATTTCTACTCCGCCGTATCGTATGGCCCCGCCAGAGTTGAAGGAATTAAAGGAGAAGTTGCAGAATTTGTTGGATAAAGGCTTCATTAGGCCTAGTGTTTCTCCTTAGGGTGCTCCAGTGTTGTTTGTTAAGAAGAAAGATGTATCAATGAGGATGTGTATTGACTACCGGCAGCTGAATAAGGTTACTATTAAGAATAAGTATCCCTTGCCGAGGATTGATGATCTATTTGACCAGCTTTAGGGGTGCTACGGTGGTTTCTAAGATAGAATTGAGATCAGGTTATCATCAGCTGAGGATTAGAGCATCTGATGTTCCTAAGACAGCCTTTCGCACTCGTTATGGGCATTATGAGTCTTGGTGATGTCATTTGGTTTGACAAATGCCCCCGCTGCCTTTTATGGAGTTGATGAACCGAGTGTTCGGGACTTATTTGGACTCGTTCATTATTGTTTTCATTAATGATATATTGATATACTCTCGCAGCCGAGAGGAGCATCAGCAACACCTTAGAGTCGTCCTCTAGACTCTGAGGGATAGTCAGTTGTATGCCAAATTTTCTAAGTGTGCGTTCTGGTTGAGTTCAGTGGCATTTCTAGGCCATGTGGTGTCATCAGAGGGTATTCAGGTGGATCCCAAGAAGATTTCAGCAGTCAAGGATTGGCCTAGGTCCACTTCAGCTACAGAGATTCGGAGCTTCTTTGGCTTAGCAGGTTATTATCGTCGATTTATGGAGGGTTTTTCATCTATAGCAGCCCTGATGACCAGGTTGACCCAGAGAGTGCTCAGTTCAGGTGGTCTGATGAGTGTGAGGCAAGCTTTCAGAAGCTCAAGATAACCTTGACCACGGCACCAATGTTAGTTTTGCCCACAGGTTCAGGACCGTATACCGTGTATTGTGATGCTTCACGGGTTGGACTTGGTGCAGTGTTGATGCAGGATGGCAAAATTATAGCCTATGCTTCTCGTCAGTTGAAGATTCATGAGAAGAACTATCCAGTTCATGATTTGGAGCTTGCATCTATTGTTCATGCATTGAAGATTTGGAGGCACTATCTGTACGGGGTGCCATGTGAGGTGTTCACGGACCATAAGAGTTTGCAGTACCTGTTCAAGCAAAAGGAGTTGAACATGAGGCAGAGGAGGTGGTTAGAGTTGTTGAAGGACTATGATATTACCATTCTTTATCATCCGGGAAAGGCCAATGTGGTGGCCGATGCCTTGAGCTGGAAGTCGGCTAGTATGGGTAGTCTTGCTTATTTATCAATCGGAGATCGGTCTCTTACTTTGGATGTTCAGGCTTTAGCCAACCGATTTGTGAGATTGGAGGTTTCTTAGGCAGTGTTTTGGCCCATACCGTGGCCCGTTCTTCATTGTATGACCGTATTCGGACCATGCAGTATGATGATCGTCATTTATGTGTTCTTAGGGATACAGTACGGCACGGAGGTGCCAAGTAGGTCACAGTGGATGATGAGGGAGTTCTGAGGATGCAAGGTCGTATTTGTGTGCCTGATATTGATAGCATTCGTGAGTTGATTCTTCAGGAAGCCCATAGTTCCCGGTATTCCATCCATCCGGGCGTCGCGAAGATGTACCAGGACTTGCGGCAACACTATTGGTGGCGGAGGATGAAAAATGATATTGTAGCTTATGTAGCTCGGTGCTTGAACTGTCAGCAGGTTAAGTACGAGCACTAGAGACCCGGTGGGTTGATGCAGCAGATTCAGCTTCCCGAGTAGAAGTGGGAGCGTATCACCATGGACTTTGTAGCTGGACTCCCACGGACTCAGAGGATGTTTGATGCAATATGGGTCGTTGTGGATAGGCTGACAAAGTCAGCGCACTTCATCCCAGTATCAATTTCGTATTCAGCAGAGAAGTTGGCAAAGATTTATATGAGAGAGATTGTTAGATTGCATGGTGTGCCCATATCCATTATATCAAACCGAAGTACTCAGTTTACCTCTCATTTCTGGAGAGTATTTCAGCGAGAGTTGGGCACACAGATTGATTTGAGCACAACATTTCATCCTTAGACGGACGGACAGTCCGAGCGTACTATTCAGGTTTTGGAGGATATGTTACTTGTGTCATTTATTTTGGTGGTTCATGGGACCAGTTCTTTCCTTTAGATGAGTTTGCCTACAACAACAGCTATCAGTCGAGCATTCAGATGGCTCCGTATGAGGCGTTGTATGGTAGACGCTGTCGGTCTCCAGTCGGATGGTTTGAGCCGGGAGAGGCTAGATTGTTGGGTTCTAAGTTAGTACATGATGCCTTGGACAAGGTGAAGATTATTCAGGATAGACTTCGTACAGCCCAGTCCAGGCAGAAGAGTTATGCGAATCGTACAGTTCGAGATTTGGCATTTATGATAGGAGACCGGGTATTTCTTCGGGTGTCGCCCATGAAGGGCGTGATGAGGTTCGGGAAGAAGGGCAAGTTGAGCCCTAGGTACATTGGTCCATTTGAGATTTTGGATAAGGTAGAAGAGGTGGCCTACAGACTTGCCTTGCCACCTAGTTTGTCAGCCGTGCATCCGGTATTTCACGTATCTATGCTCCGGAGGTATATTATGGACCCATCGCATGTCCTTGACTTCAGCGGTGTCCAGTTGGACAATGATTTGTCTTATGAGGAGGAGCCGGTAGCCATATTAGCTCGGCAGGTTCGTCGGTTGAGATCGAAGAGTTATCCTTCGGTACATGTTAGTGGAGGGGTCAGCCTGCTGAGGCAGCTACCTGGGAGTCCGAGTCCGATATGCGGAGCCGATATCCCCACCTTTTCCCTGATTCAGGTACCTTTCTATGTCCGTTCGAGGACGAACGTTTGTTTTAAAGGTGAAGATTGTGATGTCCCAAAAGGTCATCCTCTGTAAATTTAACTAAATCTGTGTTCCGAGGCCTCAAAAACCTCCGTTAATATCACCTCGATATGTGTGCGCAGCCTGGGCGCGTAGTCGGGAAGCCTTTATGTAAAAACTTGATGAAAAGTTGAATTTATAATAATTAATTGATTAAAGTTGACTTTGGTCAACATTTTCGGTAAACGGACCCGGACCCGTGATTTGACGGTTTCGGAAGGTCTGTAGGAAAATGTGGGACTTGGGCGTATGCACGAAATCGAATTCCGAGGTCCCAAGTCCGAGAAATAAATTTTTAAAGAAAATTGTTTTCTGAAAATAATAAAGACTTTTAAAAATGAACTTCGATGTGAAACATGTGTTATCGGGCCCGTATTATGATTTCGGAGCCCGAAACAGGTTAAATATGTGTTATCAATAAAATTTGGTGTAAAACGGACTTGATTTGACGTGTTTCGGATCGAAAATGGAAAATTTGATAGTTTATGAAGTTTGAGGAAATTTTAGGTATTTTTGAGTCTAATTCCTTGTTTTTGATGATATTTTGGTGGTTAAAGGAATTGAATAAGTCCGTAGGATAATTTGGGAGTCGTGTGTATTTTTGGTTTTGAGCCCGAGGGCTCGGGTGAGTTTCGGGTAGGTATCGGAGTGCAAAACATTAGAAAAATCTGGTGTGGAATTGCTGTTTGCTGGTGTTCAGACATTTACTCTATGCGATCGCATAGGAAGACCTGCGATCGCACATGTATAGGAGAGCTGGGGTGGGGGGATGGCAGGTTGTTCAGTCCGAACGCACCAATTAGGCTGCGATCGCGAAGGGTTCGTGGGGGGTTACTGTGCGGACGCGGGGTGTGGTGTGCGACCGCACAGGGTCATCATAGGCCTGGGGGGCTGGGTAGCATAAGACTTGTGCGATCGCGCTTATGCTTCTGCGATCGCGGAGCTTAAAGTCCCATACACTGTGCGATCACATCCCTCTTTCCGCGATCGCACAAGTATAATTTCTCCAGCTATTTTAAAAGCTCCAAAACAGAATACTAAACGGGATTCTCACATGTTTCACCTTCTCCTTCTTCTCCAAACCCCATAGTCGACCTTCAAGATATTTCTCCACCATAACCACTTGGGTAAGTGATTCTAATTCTAATTTCTTCCATTTTCCTTCATCAATCACTAGAATCTAGGCCTAAAATCATGAAAACAAGGTAGAAATTAAGGGTTTTGGGTAGATTTAGGGTTTATGGAATTTTTGGGAGTTCGACCTCGTTTTGGGATCGGATTCCAAAACAAATTGTATATTCGGGCTTGTGGGGGAATGGGTGATCGGGTTTTTGTCCGAACATTGTGTTTGACCAAGCGGGCCTGGGGTCGAATTTTGGTATTTTTGGAAGAATGATGGAAAATGTATAATTAGACTTGGGGATTGAATTATTGAGTCATTATTAATATTATTGAGTCGATTATGCTTAGATACTATCGTTTCGGAGTTGGATTCGGGAGGAAAACCAGTGCTAGAGGCTTGATTTGCATTTTGGAGCCGAGGTAAGTGTTTGACCTAACTTTAGTGAGGGAATAGGTGTTGAGTCATATGTGCTACTTGTATTATCATGTTCAATGTATAGGTGAGGTGACGAGTACCTATGCATTGTTTGTCAAGCATGCCCGTGAGTCTAATTTGGTGAATTACCTGTTATCATTCCGATGTTTATTGTGTTTTGAAGTAGCTTCCTTTGGAAAATTGTTGAATTGCTGAGATTATCCGTTAAGTTCTTGTGATATGATATTTCAGTCGAGGACTCAATTCGTTACGTTATATACTTGTAAGAGATTGGTTATAACTTGGTCCCTTACCGGGCATTGTTATTATATTTGTTGAGGTTTTTCCCCTTGCTGGGTGATTTTGAATTGTATTCCATGTTGTTAAATTCCTTGCCAAGTTGTCATTTATTGTTGATTTGGGTGAGGAAGAGTGTAAAGCACGAAGGGTGATGCCGTGTATTCATCTCATTCATTTCATATATTATATGGTGAGGAAGAGAGTAAAAGCACGAAGGGTGATGCCGTGTATTCATCTCATTCATTTCATATATTATATGGTGAGGAAGAGAGTAAAAGCACGAAGGGTGATGTCGTGCCATATTTTACATTGCTTTTACCTATACATTGAATAGTGAGGAAGAGAGTAAAAGCACGAAGGGTAATGCCGTGCCATTATTTATACTGCTTTCATTTATACATTGCATTGTGAAGACAAGAGTAAAAGCACGAAGGGTGATGTCGTGCCATTATTTATATTGCCTTCATTTATGCATTGCATTGTGAGGATGAGAGTAAAAGCACGAAGGGTGATGCCGTGTACATTCTTGTTTGAGTTATTATGTCCCGTTGACTTGATTCTTTTGCATTATTGTTTGTTCAGTTATTCATAGTCTCTTCTCACTTTTTACACCATTACTTGTCCCCGTTACCATGCTTAACTGCTTATTTTTTGCCATTTTCTTTGGTAGATATTATAGAACTGTACAGGTAAATTATGGTTGTCGTGTCTAGCCTCGTCACTACTTCGCCGAGGTTAGGCTCGGCACTTACTCAGTACATGGGATCGGTTATACTGATGCTACACCTACACTTCTTTATGTTGTGCAGATTACGTAGCCGGACCCGGTGGACATCGTTAGAGGGAGTATCCTTCAGTCCACTTCAGACGACACCAAGGTAGTTCCACAGGCGTTCGTGGATCTCGGCATCATTGTCTATCTTTCATTCTATCATCTATGTATTTCCAGATAGATATTTTATTTTATTTCAAACTGTTGTCTTTAGCTAAATCTTAGACTGGTTCGTGAGATTGTGACTCCATTTTTGGGTTTTGTACTTAAATGGATTTCTTCGTTATTGGCTATTGTTATTTAGATTTGGTTAAGCTTCCACATTTTATCACAATTATCTAGTCAGTGTTTATTACTTTCACTTTTTAATAAAGCAATTCGGTTAACACGTTGGCTTGTCTAGCGGGTGCAACGTTAGGCGCCATCAAGACCTGAAATGTGTTTGGTTGAGATCAATGACTCAACATATTCAGGAAATGTGTGATTTTCTTATGAAAAAAGATAATCCAACTATACTATATGAAGACAATGCTGTTGCATCACTCAACTGAAAGGAGGATACATCAAAAGAGACAGAACAAAACACATTTTACCGAAGGTCTTTTTCACGCACGATCTTCAACAAAATAGTGAAATTAATGTTCAACAGATTCGTTCATATGAAAATTTGGCTGATCTGTCCACTAAGGCATTACCAACGTCAACATTTGAGAAGTTGAGACAGAAGATTGGAATATGGCGTCTTCGAGAAATAAAGTGATGTTTTCACGAGGGGGAGTAAGATACGTGATATACTCTTTTTCCCTTAGCCTAGGTTTTGTCCCACTGAGTTTTCCTGGTAAAGTTTTTAACCAGGCAACAAATAAAGCGTATTAGAGATATGTATACTCTTTTTCCTTCACTAAGATTTTTTCCCATGGGATTTTTCTTAGTAAGGTTTTAACAAAGCATATTATCTATTTTTGGACATCTAAGGAGGAGTGTTGTAAAACCCTACCACTACTTATCACTATTATAATTTACTACAAAAAATTGGCGGCTATTTTAGCGGGTTGCGGCGGTTTTTGAACCGCCACTATAAGCATCAATGGCGGTTTCACGAAACGCCGAAATTACATCCGCCAAAAAGTTATTACGGCGGTTTCCTGGTAATCGCCATAACGAAACGCCGAAATTACAACCGCCACAATTGCCTCTTTAAAGGGCAGTTCGAACCCGCCATAATAGTTTTCCATTTGTAATTAGTTTCTACAACTTTTGTTCATTACATATATTTACCCTGCCCGCTGCATGAAAGCTTGTCTATTACTTGTAACAATTTTGACACAAATATAAGAGAACAATTACTTAAATAAATCATTTGTTGTACATAAAAACCATATACACTTCAGAATTACACCATCAAATGTATTAATGTTCATGGAGTAATATTTTACATCAATTCAACATAAGGGAAAAAACAGTAATAACTCCTACAGATACATTCAATGAACACTCATGATCCGCATAGTTACTTCCATCGAGTGACCTTCTTGGGCTGCTAGATGACGTGACACAACTTCCTATATCCTGTGCCATCAAAATAAATAAAATCAACAATTGATAAGTAACCAAAACTCAATCATGATTGATACAAAAGGACAAGTATACAATTGATATGTAACTGAGTTTTCACAAAAGCTGAAATTTTCCTTAATACAGCTAAAAATATTAGACCCTCTTTGCTCACTGTGATGATCCGATAGGTCATCTTATGTTTTAGAACTAAACTATGTGTTCCAAATCCTTAAATATATCATTTTAAACTTTCTCGATTTGTGTGCGGGGCCCGGGTTTTTCTCCGAAAAGCTTATATGATAAAAATTGATAAAAAAAAAGAATTTTTGCCTTAAAAATTAATTTTAGTTGACTTTGGTCAACGTTTGAGTAAATGAACCCGGACTTGTGTTTTGACGGTCCCGGTGTGAAATATAGGACCTGGACATACGCCCGGAATCGAATTTTGAGGTCCCTAACTCGATATATGAATTTTTGTTGAAAATTAAAAATATGAAGATTTAATGGTTTTAAGAATTGATTGATGTTTGTCATTGTTGATGCCTGATTATAAGTGAATTAGACTATATTTTTGCCCCTAATGAACCATACTTTATTATGTTTTTAAGGTGAATATTGATAACAAAATATTCTGATTAGTGTTTCTTGTGCTTTGCAGGATATATGCTATGAGAGGAGATAATTTGGAGCAATTTGAAGTCAATTAAGGGAGTTCAAGGCCAATCGAGAAGAACTCGTGAGGAAAGCACAAGAGAAAGGGCTGAAATTGCTGGAACATGGTCGACCGCGACTGGAGCGCGGTGGAGAATTAACTGAAGCAGCATACGAGTAGCCCACCGCGGTCTTGCCGCGGTCTTGCCGCGATCGCGGACGACAACTGACAGGCCTGGAAAATTGAAGAACTTAAGTGCAAAATACGGGATTAATTTGCCAAACCCTATTTAAACATTGTAAATCCGCCCAAGAGAGGGATATTCTTATTTTTAGGCTTGAGTAGGAGGCAAGACTCATTGTGAGAAGGCAAGAAACCATTAGAGTCTTATATTTTCTTCCTTTCATCTTTATTTTAAGCATTATGAATTCTTTTGGGTTTTTATTGTTCTTGAGCATGAGTAGCTAAACTTTCTAATCTAAGGTTGTTGGTGGAACCCGTTGGGGATGAACTTGTTGAGATATTAATATAGTTTTATTTGGTTATTAATCTCTATTTGTTCAACTACGTTCTTGTTGTAGTTGATTGAAGGGCCCTCAATTAGTTGTTCATATTTATTATGTATCTACTTGAGAGAGTGTGCATATTTAGGTAGTTGTTTGAACAATACCACTCCCGGAGTATAGGCGAGAGTCATAACCGAGGGTTTAGAGGTTGGATTAGAGATAACGATATCTCGGGTGCAATCTAAAGTGAACCGTAATGCAATATAGCTAGCGTAACTTGAGAAAGGGTGTCTAGTAAATTATCATAATTACTTTAGAGAGATTTATGATAACTGGAGTGTTCATGATTGATAGAGACAACTAAATCAAAACTATAGAAAATATACAAGAAGGAATTCACCAACGGGGAAAACCATAACCTTAGACCTTTATTATAATTATTTACATCCCATTGTTAGTTAATCTTTAGTTTTTATATTTTCGTTCAACTGTAGTAGTATAAAAACAACACCAAGTGATATTCACAAAGTTTGAGAAAGTTGACTATTGAGAATTGGGTAATCTAACAACAACATTTGATACGTTGATTCCCTGTGGGATTCGACTCTGGGTATAATACCCCGGATTATATTTTCAATGCCCGCTTAGTCTTTTAGTAGACATAGTTGAGCGTGATCAAATTTTGGCGCCGTTGCCGGGGAGTTAACGGTATTATCAAGTGTAGTTGAAGAAAAAAAATACGAAAATTCTTAAGTATAGTCAAGTTTCTTTGATTTCACATATAAATTGAATTTCTAACGTTTGCTAAACCGGTGGTACAGGTGCATGCCTAGAAACTCTTAGAGAACTGGTGACTTATTTGAAGCATTGCCGGACCTCGAAAAAATTTTCAGGGCCTTGAACAGGGCCAATCGGAGAAGCAAACAACATTCACACATTGAACAAATAGAACCATACATGGAAGAGCTGAACGAGAGAAACAACTTTAATGTTGGGGATGTCAGGGATGGTGTGGTCGACCCTACAGCAAGGATTGCAGTGCCTCAGGTACCCATTGTACCTGAGGCACCATTATACAACTGAGCACAACCCACAGCTGACAACTTGGCAACTGCGATTTTTGTCCCTCAGATTGAAGCAGAGTCTTTCCAGATTACAAACAATATGCTGCACCTGTTGCAGAATAATGGGCTATTTTCGAGGTCATATGTTGAGGATCCTCATCAGCACTTAAAGAACTTTCTGTCCATCTGCAAGACCCAGAGGCAGCCGAATGTTACCCTGGAAGCATTATGACTATTATTGCTTTCGTTCTCAGTGACAGGAGTTGCCCAGACTTAGCTCAGCTCCCTCCCTATCAACTCTATTGCAACATGGGAGGAGTTGGTCAAGCAATTTCTGAATAAATTCCATCCACCAAACAAGAAAGCACATCAGATTGATGAGATCATAAGCTTCAGACATAAGCCCATGGAGACACTGCAGGAGACATGGGAACAGTTTAAAGGGATGATGGTTATCTGTCCTCACCATGGTATTCCTGAGCAAATGTTGGGACAACGATTCTATATGGGTTTGGCTGATGGTGTAAAAGCCAATGTCGATGCTTCAGCTGGTGGAGCATTCCTTAGCAAGACATGGGGAGAGTGCCAGATTTTACTTGATACAATGGCACATAATTCAGGGTGGACAACCAGGGGTGCTCCAATTACCCCAGTTGTTCACTCAGTGCCATTAGATCCGTCCAACACCACGGCTGAGAACATGACTACTTTGATGACACATATGAGTGTTCTTACGAAGAAGGTAGAGGATTCGGGGATAAAGCAGCAGGTTCATATTGTGGATACTACCAATGGGGGCTTATGCACATCTTGCATTACTCAGCAAATTGGTAATCAGTGGAATGCAAATTGTGATCACCCTCCTTACCCAGAAAACATGAATTATGTGTCAAACTATTGAGGCCAAAGACAAGAGGGACAGAACTGAGGTCAGCAAGTTCAACCGTATAGACCACCTCATCAGCAACAGAACAATGGAAACATGGGTGCCATGAGACCACATGGTAATGTGGCACCTTATCAAAGGCCACAAGGGTATAACAATCATAATCAGCAGCAGGCATACCACCCCCCTCAGCAACAACATGAGGGGGAGGCAAGAAGATGGGTTTTCCAGGCTTGAAGCAATGATGCAACAGGTGATTGGGTCAACTGCCAAAATCAGTGAAAGAGTAGATGCCCACGATTCAGCTATTAAAAATATTGAAGTGCAACTGGGCCAAATTTCAATGGCAGTGAACAATCGACCTCTTGGGACTTTACCTGCAGACACTCAGGTGAATCCTTAAGACCAGGGCCCGAAGCAGCTGATGGCAGTAAGTATCCGCAATGGCAGGGACTTAGTCTTGGAACAAGAGTTGGCTCGTGAAAGCAGGCAGGCAGAGACACTAGTACCAGTGCCAATCGAAATTGATGATTCCACAACCTTGACCAAGGTAACAGTGCAAATTGTTGAAAGAGAACCCAGTGGGCAGAGTGAAGCTGAAAAGGAAGTGGAGATAACCCCAGAACCAGTAGTTGAGAAAGAAAAATCCCAAATCACTGGGAAGAAGAGACTGTCAGCACCATTCCCTCAAAGGCTGGCAAAATACCAAAAAGATGAGCAGTACAAGAAGTTCTTGGATATGCTGAAGCAGATACAGGTAAACATTCCTCTTATTGATGTTCGGAAAGAGATGCCTGGTTATGCGAAGATGATGAAGGACTTGATGTCCCAAAAGTTTGATTTCCAAGACTTGGCGACTGTGACTCTTACTCAGACTTGCGGTGCTATGGTAACACGACCAATTGCAGAAAAGTTGTCTGACCCAGGGAGTTTTACAATTCCCTGCACCATTGGCAATTTTGCTTTTGCCAAGGCATTGTGTGATTTGGGGGCCAGTATTAATCTAATTTCCCTGGCCATTTATAAAAGACTGGGTATTGGTAGAGCCAGACCAACTTCCATATTTCTGCAGCTAGCTGATAGGACGGTGAAGATACCGTCGGGTATTCTAGATGATGTTTTGGTGCAAGTGGGGAAGTTTGTGTTCCCTGCTGATTTTGTGATACTAGACTGTCGAGTGGATGAGGAAATTCCCATAATCTTGGGAAGGCCATTCTTTCCCACAGGCACAACTCTTAGAGAAAAGAGAGAGCCCGCCAACCAAGCCATCTGTGGAAGAACCATCCAAACTGGAGTTGAAAACACTGCCAACCCATCTCAGGTACGCATTTCTAGGGCCTAACTCTACGTTACCTGTTATTATCTCATCAAGTTTGTTAGATGTGCAAGCAAACCAGTTGTTACAGGTGCTCTCAGAGTGCAAGACTGCCATTGGACGGACCATGACAGATATAAAAGGTATCAGCCCGACATATTGCATGCACAAGATTCTCCTGGAAGAGGGACACAGACCTTCTAGGGAACATCAAAGACACTTGAACCCAAACATGAAGGAAGTGGTGAAGAAGGAAATCATCAAGTGTTTAGATGCGGGAATCATTTTCCCCATCTCTAACAGCAGCTGGGTTAGACTAGTGCAATGTGTCCCAAAGAAGGGTGGCATGATGGTGGCAAAGAATGACAAAAATGAGTTGATATCTACAAGAACCGTCACGGGATGGATAATATGCATGGATTACAGAAAGCTGAATCTTGCCACCCGAAAAGACCACTTCCCGCTTCCCTTCATTGACCAAATGCTTGACAGGACTGCAGGGAGGTCTCACTTTTGTTTCTTGGACGGGTATTCGGGGTACAACCAGATTTCAATTGCCCCGAAAGACAGGGAAAATACCTCCTTCATATGCCCCTACGGGGTGTTTTCCTTCAGGAGGATGCCATTTGGCCTCTGCAATGCACTTGCCACATTCCAACGGTGCATGATGTCCATATTCACAGACATGGTGGACGATATCATGGAGGTATTAATGGATGATTTCTCGGTAATGGGAAATTTATTCGATGAGTGCCTAGAAAATTTAACCCGTGTCCTAAAGAGGTGCATCGAGACGAATCTTGTGCTTAATTGGGAGAAGTGCCATTTCATGGTACAAGAAGGGATCGTCTTGGGGCACTTGGTGTCAAGTAAAGGAATTGAGTTGGACAGAGCTAAAGTCGATGTGATCGAAAAACTTCCACCTCCCACATCAGTCAAAGCGATTCGTAGCTTCCTTGGGCACGCCGGGTTATACCGGCGATTCATCAAGGACTTCTCCAAGATCGCCAACCCCCTCTGTAAGTTGCTTGAAAAAGATAACCCCTTTGTGTTTTCTGATGATTTCAGGGTGGCGTTTGAGGATATGAAAAAGCGGCTAGTCACAACACCAATTATCGTTGCCCCCGACTGGGAGCAACCGTTTTAACTCGTGTGCGATGCTAGTGACTATGTAGTGGGATCCGTGTTGGTTCAGCGCAAAGATAAAATAATGCACCCAATTTACTACGCAAGTAGGACTTTGAGTGGAGATCAGCTGAACTACACGGTGACCAAGAAGGGGATGTTGGAAGTAGTGTTCGCCTTTGACAAGTTCAGGTCTTACTTGATCGGGTCGAAGGTGATTGTGTACACTGATCACGCAGCCATCAGATACTTGGTTGATTATAAAGAGTCCAAGCCACGCCTAATTCGTTGGGTGTTTCTTCTTCAAGAATTTGACTTGGAGATTCGTGACCGCAAGGGCACGGAGAACCAAGTCGCTGACCATCTGTCACGTCTTGAAGGTGCTGAGAATGCGATTGAGTCTGAGGATATTCTGGAAACCTTTCCAGATGAGCAGTAGCTAGCCACAAGTGTGGAAGATGTGCCATGGTATGCAGACATTGCAAACTACCTGGCGAGCGGTATTGAACCCTATGAACTCTCTTTTGTCCAAAAGAAACAATTTTATCGTGACTGCCGAAATTACTATTAAGATGAACCTCATTTGTTTAGAATCTGTATTGATAACATGATCCGAAGGTGTGTCCCCGAGATAGAATAATTTTCTATTTTGTAGGCTTGTCACGCATCACCATATGGAGGACATTTTGGAGGAGTTCGGACAGCAACTAAGGTGTAAAAGGCCGGTTTCTACTGGACGACTGTGTTAAAAAATGCTCACCAATGGGTGAAGGGCTGTAATGAGTGCAAAAGGACGGGAACATATCCCGTCGACATGAGATGCCCATGAACCCAATACAAGAAGTGGAGGTGTTTGATGTGTGGGGAATCGACTTCATGGGTCCCTTTGTCAGCTTCTGTGGCAATAAGTACATACTTGTTGCTGTAGACTACATGTCTAAATGGGTGGAAGCTGCAACGTTCCCCACCAATGATGCAAGAGTGGTGGTGGGGTTCTTGAAGAAAAACATATTCACCCGGTTCGGGATTCCAAGGGCCATTATTAGTGACGGAGGCACGCACTTCTGCAATCGTGTCTTCGAGAAGCTACTGGCCAAGTATGATGTGCGCCACAAGGTGGCAACCCCTTATCACCCCCAGACAAGTGGGCAGGTTGAAGTCTCAAACCGTGGAATAAAGAGTGTGCTAACCAAAACAGTAAATGCCACAAGAACTGATTGGGCGAAAAGGCTTGATGACGCACTCTGGGCCTATAGGACTGCATTTAAAACACCAATTGGTATGTCTCCATACAAGTTGGTATTTGGTAAGGCCAGTCACCTTCCTGTTGAGCTAGAACATTGAGCTTGGTGGGCATTGAAGCAGTTGAACATGGATCTTGATGTTGAGGGAGGAAATCGAGTCACAGAGCTGCATGAGTTGGAGGAATTCCGATATCAAGCATTTGAAAGCACAAAGCTATATAAGGAGAGAATGAAGAGGTTGCATGACATAAACATTGTGGACCAAAATTTCAAACCCAGAGACAAAGTGTTGCTCTACAATTCACGATTGAGATTGTTTCCGGGTAAGCTTAAGTCCCGATGGTCTGGACCATTCAAAGTGGTCGAAGTGTTTCCCTCTAGTGCCGTGGAAATTTCTACTGAAGATGAGTCCAACGCCTTCAAGGTTAATGGACAAAGATTAAAGTTGTATGTGGGGATGAATGAGACCAAGGAGTTGTCTGTGGTGCATCTTTTTGAACCACAGAGGTTAAGCGAGCCTTAAATGCGATCATTCTGCGTCGTTCCGCGATGTTAAATCAGACGCTTCATGGGAGGCAACCCATTGATTGTTGTACTCGTTGTGCCGCAACGTTAAATCAAGCGCTGCGTGGGAGGCAACCCATGATTGTAGTGTTTTCTCTTTTGATTATGTTGTAATTGATGTACATACGTTTAACAAGTTTTTGAGTGTGCAGGACAAACCTGCAGGTGTGTTGAGCAAAAGACGGGGTCATAAAACAACTCTGGTAAGGTAAATATATGTGGAAAACACACTAACAAGTGAGCATAGTCCAACGCGATCGCGGCAAACCGCGACGCGACCGCGGCCAAAATCGACCTCTCTGAACCTCGCGCGACCGCGGTGAATAAACAGCTCTCTAAACTTCGTGCGACCGCGGTAATTCCTCACTTCTATGAATCTCCCGGGACCGCGGCGCGACCACGGAAAAATCACAACTCTCTGAATCCACCGCGGTGTGACCGCGGCAGGCCAATTTGACGCCCAGGTAAGTCTGTCCGTAAGTAATTTTTTTCTTTTTTCTTTTATTTTCTTTTTAAATCTCCCCCTTTTTCTTAATCTAATTACCCCACCCTTACCCCACATTCCCCCACTTTCCCCATTATTCTAAACCCTACCCCCATATTCCCCCTCTTCTCTCCCAACTCCCTCCCCTCACAGACCTCGCCTCCTCCCTTCCCCCCCAAACCCATGACTCTCTCTCCCTTTCTCCTCCCAACCTCCATTGTTTCCACACTCATCTTACTCAAGTAAGTATCTATTTCTCTCTTCTCCTCTTATTTTTGCTTTTATTTTTTCTATTGTATAGTTGATCCTTGTGTATTGTTGTATTTTTTATATTTTATGGTAGACTCTTGTTGTATTTGTGTATAATGGTGGTTATTCACCACCCCTTGCTCGTTTTTGGTGGGTTTGTGCCCCTATTGTTTGATGTTGGTTGGTTGGTGTTTGTTTGACATTGGTGGGAAAAATTTCGAGTGCTTGGGGGTGAGATTGGTACTTGTTTGTGTTGAAAAAAATAGAATTTTGGGGAGAGTTAGTCCACATGGGGCCAATGGATGCATGTTACAAATTATGCCCACATAGTGTTTGTAAAGTGGCCCCATTGAGCAAATTTTTGGGCATTGTGACCTTCGTGGTGGTGAAGTTTGAGTAATCACCCGATAGGCACACATCTTGGGCACTCTCTTACTATTGTCCTTCTTATCACAGGTACCATGGCTCACTCACGAAAAAGACGAAACACCGAGAGCACTAGTCGGTTTGACTCATCCCGATTTGTGTCAAAGGCTGCTTAGGACAGGTATGCTGCTAAGTCCGCCAGGAAGATGGCCCACGAGGTGCCAATTGACAGGGCTGCCTTACAACATGAGAGCCCAGAAATGTTTGCCGAAATTCGGAGGCGCGAGTTGGAGATATTCTTCGATGAACCTGAGGAGGCCAATATTCTAATGGTCCGGGAATTCTATGCAAACTTCCCGGAGCATGTGAACCGGGTAGTCACTGTACAAAGAAAAAGGGTGAATGCCTCACTGGAGGCCATCCGGCGGGTTTACAGGCTTCCGACCTTTTCTAGGGATGTTGATCATTACCAGTTCCTGCAGACACAACCGGTCAACTGGCCCATGCTCGTGCAGTCAATTTGTGTGGGAGGGGAGCCCACATGGGTCAAAGAGGGCATCATGCTAAACTCTAATTCCTTCACCTGGGAGGCCAAGTGTTGGTTCACAGTTATCTGTAGCCTCCTGCTACCCACCAGCAACACCACCGATGTCAACCCCCCACGGGCGGTGATGGTTTGGTGTTTTGTCAACAGATTGGACTTTGATATCGCCCGGGTGCTCCATGATGAGATGTTCATCCGATCTCCTGAGGTAATGAAAGTGTCTATTTCCCCTCCCTAGTTACCAGGCTGTGCCGGATAGACAATGTCCCTGAGAATCATCCCATTGACGGAAAATTGGCAAAGAAGGCCCCGTTCAGAGCGAGAAAAATTAATGTGGGCAAAGAGCACCCGGTGCCTCTAGCTGTTGATGACGAGGATGAGGTTATTCCTGATGATGTACCACCTCGGAGGTCTCATGATGGTCCGGGTCCCTCTCGACCTCGATAGGGTCCCAGGCTGTCGACCTTAAATGAGGATGTGGTCGGCTTGCGCACCTCGGTGGATGACCTCAACGTCAGGATGGATGCAATGTCCACCCACCATGCTAAATCTGAGAAGAAGTTCATGGCGTGGTTTCGTGCGTTAGGGAGGGCCTGTAAAATTGACCCGGCCACCGTTTCTGACGACGAGTGATCACCAGGGAAGTCTCCTAACCCCTCTATGCTTTTATTGTAATTGACATGGGGACATGCCAAATTTTCATGTGTGGGATGGGGGACAATTTTGTTGTTGTATATGTGGATATTTTTTCTCTTGTTTTGATTGTATATAGTTGAATTGGTTGTTTTCAATTTGTTTGGCTTGGACCAAGACGGACACCTTCCGACGGGTCTCTTGAGGGCATTGAGGCGAAGTAAAAAAAACCCCCAGAAAATGTAGTGGACTCTTCCTGATGACGGACTACTTAGGCAGTTTTCTTGAGGGAAGTTAGTCCAAAGAAAATACCAAAAAGATTTTTTATTTTCTTTTTAGGTAGTGTAGTAACTCCCCCTTAGTTTTTCTTTTGACCACGGTTCTTTTCCAAGGGTTTAGCTTGAACCGGGTATAGTTAGATTTTCCTTTTTTTAGTTGTTAGGATTCTCTTGGGCATGGAACTGAATGGCAAGAATGCAACCCTTAGTGTGTTACACCTGAAAACCAAAGACCCTAGGTTGTGACGCTTAGGCTCATTTGTGGACTCTTATAGAATGCCTTAATTTTGCATATTGTAACTGACTTGAATACTCATTGGAGTGTTTTGATGAACCAATTTGGAATGGATTATGTGCCATGTGCATATGAGGTATTTGTGCATCATATTCTATGTCTTCATTTGATACCTAGAACTTGCTCTGTGTGTGTACAAAACGAAGTAGAAGTTTGTTCAGTCTTTGAAAGGATATAGGCATTTCTTTGTGAAGCTAGACATAAATGTATATCCACCTGAAAGGAATTGACCATAGTTAAACCCTTTGAGCTTATAAGCCTGTTCTTTGATAACCACATAACGAACCATACACAATTATTTGAATGGCCTGTATGTTTGAACCCTGTACCCCATAAGCACTGAAATTTTTAGTAAATGTGTAAAAGTCAAAGTGTGCGGTGGTGGTTTGGTTTGTAAAGAAAAATAGAAGGAATAGGATGAAAGGTGCAAAGTTGTGAAAAGACAAAAAAAAATTTGAAGGCCACTTAGAGAAAGAAAGAGGACAATAAATAAATGCAGTCCTTGATGATTAGTGGCGTGGAAAAGAAAGTTGCACCTAAAAATAGTGGGGTAATTTATGAAGCAAAGTGTGGTAAAAGTTTTGGCCAAGGTAATGTAATTGTTCACTATAACTAAATGTATCCTACCCGTCCCTTAGCCTACATTAAAACCAAATAAAGACCTATTGATCTTGACTGAATAGACTCAATTAGTAGAGTATTACACTACGGGCAAGCCTATGGCGTATCAGTGAAGCATATGAATGTTCTTTTTGAGAGTGAGTGAATTCTTTCGATTTAAAGTTCCTGGTATTATTAATATTATATTTTGTGGAACAACTCTCAATTGTGTGATGTGAGGGCACGTGATTCATGAAGAAAAGGTAAGTCTTGACCTCTGTCTAGAGTACGTTGAGGAAGTAAGAATGTGGCATGGCATATAGAGTCTCCACTTGAGGCATAGATGTTACACCGCTAGGTACCATACTTGTAAAATATCATGGGGTGACACCGAAGGGTGATGCTTGAGAAGATTAGGCCTTAGAGTGTGGTTTTGCTGCTCGAGGACGAGCAAAAGTTTAAGTGTGGGATGTTGATAATAGGTGAATTAGACTATATTTTCACCCCCTAATGAACCATACTTTATTATATTTTTAAGGTGAATATTGATAACAAAATGCTCTGATTAGTGTTTCTTGTGCTTTGCAGGATATATGCTATGAGAGGAGATAATTTGGAGCAATTTGGAGTCAATTAAGGAAGTTCAAGGCCAATCGAGAAGAACCTGTGAAGAAAGCACAAGAGAAAGGGCTGAAATTGCTGGAACGGTCGACCGCGGCTGGAGCGCGGTGGAGAATTAACTGAAGCAGCATACGAGTAGCCCACCGCGGGCGACAGCTGACAGGCCTGAAAAATTGAAGGACTTAAGAGCAAAACACGAGATTAATTTGCCAAACCGTATTTAAACATTGTAAATCCGCCCAAGAGAGGGATATTCTTATTTTTAGGCTCAAGTAGGAGGTAAGACTCATTTGAGAAGACAAGAAACCATTAGAGTTTTATATTTTCTTCCTTTCATCTTTATTTTAAGCATTATGAATTCTTTTGGGTTTTTATTGTTCTTGATCATGAGTAGCTAAACTTTCTAATCTAAGGTTGTTGGTTGAACCCGTTGGGGATGAACTTGTTGAGATATTAATATAGTTTTGTTTGGTTATTAATCTCTATTTGTTCAACTACATTCTTGTTGTAGTTGATTGAAGGGCCCTAAATTAGCTCTTACTATTTATTATGTATCTACTTGAGAGAGAGTGCATATTTAGGTAGTTGTTTGAACAATACCACTCCCGGAGTATATGCGAGAGTCATAACCGAGGGTTTAGAGGTTGGATTAGAGATAACGATACCTCGGGTGCAATCTAAAGTGAACCGTAATGCAATATAGCTAGCGTAACTTGAGAAATGGTGTCTAGTAAATTATCATAATTACTTGAGAGAGATTTATGATAACTGGAGTGTTCATGATTGATAGAGATAACTAAATCAAAACTATAGGAAATATACAAGAAGGAATTCACCAACGGGGGAAACCATAACCTTAGACCTTTATTATAATTGTTTACATCCCATTGTTAGTTAATCTTTAGTTTATATATTTTCGTTCAGCTGTAGTAGTATAAAAACAACACCAAGTGATATTCACAAAGTTTGAGAAAGTTGACTATTGAGAATTGGGTAATCTAACAACAACATTTGATACGTTGATTCCCTGTGGGATTCGACTCTGGGCATAATACCCCGGATTATATTTGCAGCGCCCGCTTAGTCTTTTAGTAGACATAGTGGAGCATGATCAATGCCGACCTCGTATTTTGGTTCTGGAGCTTGGTACATGTTCAATATAATAATTATGACTTATCTGTGAAGTTTGGTAAGAAACAGAGTTAGTTTGATGTTATACAGACGTCCGGTTGTGAAAATTGAAGTTTTAAAGCTTTCTTGAAAATTTATTCGATTTGGTGATCAATTCGTACTTCTAGGTGTTATTTTGGAGATTTGATCGCGCAAGCAAGTTCTTATGATGTTGTAGGACTTGTGTGCATGTTTGGTTTGGAGCCCCGATATCACGACCCCAAAATTACTCTAGCTGTGATGGTGCCCCGTGATACTAGGCTAGCCAATTCACTAAGCATAATATAAGAAACTTTCCATTTAATTCAATATTATCCGATATTTCATAAAATTCCCGTTTTAGTATTTCAAAACAATAAAGATAGGAAAAACATTTAAACACTGCCCCAAATCCCGGAGTTATCAGCCATGAGCAACTAAAGGGAAATATAAAATCTGGTATTGTTTCCTTTATACCACAAGTCTGAAAATATAAATAACAACGAAATAGGAAGGAGGAAAGCAAGGCTGCGACGTTGTGCAGCTACCTTGCAGTCTCCGAAAACGCTCCAAAGAGAATAGATCAGCTATCACTCAGCACCGACACCTAAATCTGCACACAAGGTGCAGGGAGTAACGTGAGTATGCCAACTCAGTAAGTAACAATCATAACTAAAGACTTGAGTGCAATGACCGCATTTAAAATCATATAATTTAATAACATAAACAATAGTGGAAATAAATGAATCAAATCAGGAATTTAAATTCCGAACATTCCATAAAAACTCCAATTTTCCATTTAAATCTCGTATAAAACATTTGTTCAACATTATCAATAGAGGCTCCGTGTAAAGAAAAGTAAAAAAAATAGTTTCATAATAATAAGCCCTCGGGCACAATATCACTCACAAAATGTGTGCTCCAAAAAAACTCAAACCTTATGTATCTAAATTGTTGAATCGGTAGTTAACTCACAGAAGATATGCTGACCAATTTGACTAAAAAGAATGACATAACTATAAAAAGAAACAAAATCCTTATGGTTATATCTATGCACCCTATTCCTTGTTATCTCTCTCTAGCTTTTAAAGGAAAGTAAGAAAGAAATTTAAAGGTCAAAATTTCCCTTGTTAATTTCTCAAAATGGTGGAATTGTTTCTTGTAGCATTATTGTTGTTCCAAAATTATGTAATCACACCTGGTTATGCATCCCATCATGAGAGGCTAATTATAAAAAATATTCACTATGATTCTGTCAACTCGCCTTTCTACGACCCAAAACTGACACTTGAAGATCGCGTCAAAAGAATGAATCAAAGATCAGAGGCTCGCATTTCAGATCTAATAAATGTCTCAAATAATCTGAAAGAAGATGCGGTTGACGTTCGGATTTACCCAGCATATACCGTAATGGAAGCCTATAATGGAAGGAGCTTCCACTCCCATGTTTATGGTTATAGGCAAATACTTGATAACTTTAGAAAAAATCAGTGTCGGGGACAAGTTTCTTGACATTGATCCAAGCATATTCAAGGCGGAATGCTTGTTGATACTGGGGCCACTTCTAGTTATTTGCCTGAGATAGCATACAAGAAGCGGAAAGACGAAATTAAATCTGTAATTAGTACGACGTTGGATGAATTTATAAGCAAAAGACCAGAAGAGCTTTGTTACTATGGAGTTGTCACCGAGGATCTTAAAGGCCTTCCAACAATAGCATATCATTTTTCTGAAAATGCTAAAATGGAGTTTACTGCTGAAAATTTGTTTAAACAGGATGAAGCTGACCATTTCTGCTTGTCCATGCTAAGAATTTGTGGCACAGGAACTAATCAAATTCATCTATGGAACCATTAAACAACTTCAGAGAATTATCGAGACAGTCCGGGGCGGATTTAGGGGCTCGAAAGGGGGTTTACACAAACCCCTTTGCCGAAAAATTACACTATATATAAAGCACAATCTGTTTTTTTACTTATATATATTAAGTATTGAATTTCTTTGACACAGCCCCAAATGTATAGCTTAGTGGTCAAAGGGGTTCAAATCCTTTGTATGGTCATAGGTTGAACTCCTACTAGCTATAATTGTTTATCACTTTTTTCTTTTTGAACCCTCTTCGCGGAGATCCTGCCTCCGCCATCGGAGACAGTAGCGCACTAAAGGCAAAAAAAAAAAAGGAAAATCCAGATTAGTATGAATTAGACTAATTTTCACAACCGCAATCAAAGTTCAAATTCTTATTAAGATGGAAAGTGTATCCATTATAGGACAATAATCAATTGAGCTTAGCGATGACAAATGGACGAGTTGAATCGAATTTAGATGAGTTGAAACGAGTTGACACGTATTTAACCATATTTAAATGGACGTACACGAGTTCATTGAGGACAGATTGGATGGATCAAGCAAATTTATAGCCCGTTTGGCCAAGCTTCTAAAATCAGCTTATTTTGAGAAGTGCTTTTCTCAAAAGTACTTTTTAAAAAAGTGCTTTTGGTGAGAAGTAGTTTGTGTTTGGCTAATTAATTTAAAAAATACTTTTAAGCAGTAATTAGTGTTTGGCCAAGCTTTTGAAAACTGCTTCTAAGTGTATTTTTCTCATAAGTGCTTCTCAGAAAAGTGCTTTTGGGGAGAAACTAGTTTTTTCTGCTTCTCCAAAACTGCTTCTGCTTCTCCTCAAAAGCACTTTTTTTTCCTTCCAAAAGCTTGGCCAAACACTTCAATTTTTGGTCAAAAGTGCTTTTGGCCAAAAAAGCACTTTTGGCCCCCAAAAAAAGCTTGGCCAAACGAGCTATTAGATGGAAATTGCCACCAAGTGGTAAAGATACCACAACTTATCAAACATAAATATATTATTCATACTCCAACTTTCAACCGAGGAAACACCTGACACATTAATATATTATCTCAAACCCAATAAATCAAGTAAAATCTCAAAGATAAAGTTCAGATCCTGGATCCGCCTCTAAGAATCACCATTGATGAATGATCATAGTTGGATCAAAAACCAGGCATGCTACCACTCCTTAGGTGGAGATAATCTGAAAGGCCTTTTAATATGAGAAGCACTATCCTTAACTCTGTCAGTGAAGGCTGATAATATGTGAATTTTACTATAATTAGTACCCTAAGGAACCACACTTTGTATCGTTTTTAATGTAAATATTGATAACAAAATGCTCTGATTAGTGCTTTTCATGCATTGCAGGTGATATATCACAAGAAAAGGACGTTGGAACATTTTGGGAGTCAATTACGGGAAAAAAGAGGCCAATCAAATAATACCCACAAAGTGCACCAAATAATAAGCAAAAGCAGAGCTGAAGCAGGCATGTCGCTGTCCGGGCGCGGCCGCAGTGCAACTGCGGTAGGAAGCAGCCTCAGATTCAAAGAACCTGTTTGGCCGCGGTCCTGGCGTAACCACGGTGCGACCGCGGCAGGATGCGTAAACTTCAGGGACTAAAGTGCAAAACACGGGATTTTAAGCCCCAAATCCTATATAAACTTAAGGAATTCGCCCAAGAGAGGGGGATAATCAGTTTTAAAGGGTAAACATCAAAAGCAAGGGCAAGAGGCAAGGAGGATAATTGGGCATCAATCTTTATTCTCCTCTTTTTTTTCTTTTACCATTGACTATGAATTCTTTTGTAGTTTTTGTTATTATTATGAGTAGCTAAATACTTTAATCTAAGGTTTTGGTGGAACTCGTTGGAGATGAATTTGTTGGCATGTTAATATAGTTGTGAATTGGGTATTAATCTCTATTTGTTCAACTACGTTTTGATTGTAGTCAGTTGAAGGGCCCTCAACTAGCTGTTCCTATTTATTATGTATCTGCTTGAGAAAGAATGCATAGTTAGGTAGTTGTTGAACAACACCACTCCCGGAGTATAGACGAGAGTCATAACCGAGGGTTTAGAGGTTGGGTTAGAGATAACATACCTCGGGTGCAATCTAAAGTGAACCGTAACGCAAATATAGCTAGCGTAGCTCGAGAGAGTGCGTCTAGTAAATTGTCATAAATGCTTGAGAAAGATTTACGATAATTGGAGAGTTCATGATTGATAGAGACAGCCAATTAAAGCTATAGGAGCATACAACTAGGGAAATAACCAACGGGGGAAACCATTGCCTTAGACCTTTATTCCAATAGTTTACATCTACTTGTTGTTTAATCCTAGTTTATCATTTTAGTTAACGATAATAGTAATTACAACATATCTTATTATTCATCAAAGTTTGAGGAAGTTGACTAGCGAGAATTTAGTACTCTAAAGACTTCAATTGATACGNAAAGTTGTGGAAGTTGATTAAGTAAGAATTTAGTACTTTGAAGCGGCTTTTATTGATACGTTAACTCCCTGTGGGATCGACTCTGGGTATAATACCCCAGGTTATATTTGTAACGCCCGCGTAGTCTTTCATTAGACACAGTTGAGCGTTATCAAATTTTTGTGCCGTTGCCGGGTAACTAACGGTATTATCAAGGACAATTGAAGAAAAATACAAAAAATTCTTAATTATAGTCAAGTTTCTTTGATTTCACTCATTTATTGAATTTCTAACGTTTGTTGAACCGGTGGTACAGGTGCATGCCTAGGAAATCTTCGAGGACTGGTGACGTTTTTGAAGCTTTACCAGACCTCGAAAAAGTTTTCAGGGTCGTGAACAGAGCCAATCGGAGAAGCAAACGACAGACAAACATTGAACCAATAGAATTTGATATGGCAGAACTGAACAACAGAGTTAATATTGATGGTGAGGTTATTGGTGATGGGCTGGTCAACCCTGTAGCAAGAAATGTTGCGCCTCAGGCGCTCATTGCACCTGAGGCACCACTATATGACTGGGCACAACCCACATCTTATAACTTGGCAACCGCAATTGTGGTCCCTCAGATTGAAGCAGAGTCTTTTCGGATCACGAATAATATGCTGCATTTTTTGCAGAATAAGGGGATATTTTTGGGGTCATATGCCGAGGACCCTCAGCAACATTTGAAGAACTTCCTGTCCATATGCAAAACCCAACGGCATCTGAATGTTACACCGGAAGCATTAAGACTGTTATTGTTTCCGCTCTCGGTAACAGGGGTTGCTCAGACTTGGCTGAATTCCCTCCCTATCAATTCTATTACTACATGGGAGGAATTGGTCAAGCAATTTTTGGGAAAATTTCATCCACCCAACAAGAGAGCACAGCACATCGATGAGATAATCAGTTTAGACAGAAGCCCATGGAAACGCTGCAAGAGACATGGGAGAGATTTAAAGGGATGCTGGTTATTTTCCCACATCATGGTATTCCTGAGCAGATGTTGGGCCAACGGTTCTATATGGGGCTAGCTGATAGTGTGAAAGCCAATGTAGATGCATCAGCAGGTGGAGCGTATCTCAGCAAGACGTGGAAAGAGTGACAGAGCTTACTTGACACTATGGCACAAAATTCAGGGTGGACCACTAGGGGTGCACCTATCACCCCAATTGTTCACTCAGTGGCATTAGACCCATCTAACACTATGGCTGAGAACATAACTACATTGATGACTCAGATGAGTATTCTCACAAAGAAGGTGGAGGAATCAGGCATGAAGCAGCAGGTTCATATTGTAGACACTACCAATGGGGGATTATGCACATCTTGCGTAAGTCAACCTATGGGTAATCACTGGAATGCAGACTGCAATCAAGCTCCCTATCCGGAAGACATGAACTATGTGTCTAATTATGGAGGTCAGAGACAAGGAGGTCAGAATTAGAGTCAGTAGGTTCAACCTTACAGACCACCACACCCGCAGCACAATAACGGTAACATGGGTGCCATGAGACCTCAAGGTAACATGGCACCTTACCAACAATCTCAGGGATACAACAACCAGGCTCAACAACAAGCTTATAATCCCCCTCAGCAGCAACATGGGGGGAGACAAGAAGATGTGTTCTCCAAGTTAGAAGATATGATGCAACAAGTGATTGGGTCAACTACCAAGATCAGCGAAAGAGTATATGACCATGACTTAGCCATTAAAAAAATTGAGGTACATCTAGGGAAAATTTCAAATGCAGTGCACAATCGTCCTCATGGAACTTTACCTGCTGACACTCAGGTGAATCCAAGGGACCAGGGCCCAAAGCAACTAATGGCAGTGAGTCTCCACAATGGCAGAGATCTGGACTTGGAGCAGGAGAGGGTACATGAGAGCAGACAGACAAATATGCTAGTGCAAGTGCCTATTGAAATTGATGACGCGACTCATTTGACAAAGGTCACAGTGCAGCCAGTTGAAGAAAAATCCAGCAAGCTAAGTGAAGTTGAAAATGAACTGGAGGAAATCTCAGAGCCGGTAGTAGAGGTGGCAGTTGAAAAAGAAAAAGAACAGATAACAGGAAAGAACATACCCCCAGCCCCATTCCCTCAAAGGCTGGCAAAATACCAGAAGGATGAGCAATATAAGAAGTTCTTGGACATGTTAAAGCAAATACAGGTAAATATCCCATTGATTGATGCTTTGAAGGAAATGCTTAGCTACGCTAAAATGATGAAGGACTTGATGTCCACAAAATTTGACTTCCAAGATCTAGCTACTGTCACCCTTACCCAGACTTGTAGTGCGGTGGTGACGCGTCCTACTGCTGAAAAGTTGTCTGACCCAGGGAGTTTTACAATTCCTTGTACTATTGGCAAATTTGCTTTCGCCAAAGCTCTATGTGACTTGGGGGCCAGCATCAATCTGATGTCGCTGGCCATCTATAAAAGACTGGGGATTGGTAGAGCCAGGCCTACATCCATGCTGTTGCAACTTGCTGATAGGACGGTGAAGAGACCGTCGAGGATTCTAGACGATGTGTTAGTGCAAGTGGGTAAATTTGTGTTCCTTGCTGATTTTGTGATCTTAGATTGTCGGGTAGATGAAGAAATTCCCATAATTTTGGGAAGGCCATTCTTGGCCACAGGCAGAGCCCTTATCGATTGTGAGACTGGTGATCTTAAGATGAGGCTCAATGATGAAGAAATCACGTTCAACGTGCAAAAGTCTATAAGTCGACCAAGTGAGTTCGCCAACTGCTCTCTCGTTGACGCCGTGGACGTGATACTGGACGAAGATGATGCGTCCCTGACTGTTGGGACACTTTGGCTGCATGTTTGATGAACTTAGATGATGTGAATGGTGAGGAATTGGCAGAGTGGGTCTTAGATCTGGAAGGAAAAGGGGTATGGCCGAGGACTCTCGAAATTGAACCTTTACACTTAGAAAAGAGAGAGAGTCCGCCAGCCAAGCCCTCAGTTGAAGAACCACCCAAGTTAGAGCTGAAACCTTTACCAGCCCATCTCAGGTATGCGTTTCTTGGACCTAACTCTACATTACCTGTTATTATCTCATCTGGTTTGCTAGATGTGCAGGAACAACAGCTGTTACAGGTACTCTCAGAGTGCAAGACTGCCATTGGGTGGACCATGGCAGATATCAAAGGGATCAGCCCAGCCTATTGCATGCATAAGATTCTCCTGGAAGAGGGACACAGACCTTTTAGGGAACACCAAAGGCGCTTGAACCCGAATATGAAGGAAATGGTGAAGAAGGAAATTATAAAGTGGTTAGATGCGGGAATAATTTTCCCCATCTCTGACAGCAGCTGGGTTAGCCCAGTACAATGTGTACCAAAGAAGGGTAGTATGACGGTGGTAAAGAATGATAAAAATGAGCTTATATCCACCAGAACCGTCACGGGTTGGAGAATATGCATGGACTACCGAAAGTTGAATCTTGCCACCCGCAAAGACCAATTCCCACTTCCCTTCATTGATCAGATGCTCGATCAGCTAGCAGGGAGGTCTCACTTTTGTTTCCTTGACGGGTATTCGGGGTACAACCAGATTTCTATTGCCCCGGAAGATAGGGAAAATACCTCCTTCACATGCCCTTATGGGGTGTTTGTTTTCAGAAGGATGCCCTTTGGCCTCTGCAATGCACCTGCAACATTCCAATGGTGCATGATGGCCACTTTCACAGACATGGTGGAAGATATCATGGAGGTCTTCATGGACGACTTCTCAGTGGTGGGAAATTCGTTTGATGAATGCCTAGAAAATTTAAACCGTGTGCTGAAGAGGTGTATAGAGACGAACTTGTTGCTGAATTGGGAGAAGTGCCATTTCATGGTACAAGAAGGAATCGTATTGGGGCATTTAGTTTCGAGTAAAGGTATTTAGGTGGAAAAATCCAAGGTCGAAGTGATTGAAAAACTTCCACCGCCCACAACAGTCAAAGCTATTCGTAGTTTCCTGGGACACGCGGATTCTACTGGCGATTCATCAAGGATTTCTCCAAAATTGCCAACCCTCTCTGTAAGTTGCTAGAAAAAGATAACCCATTTGTGTTTTCTGATGATTGCAGGGTGGCTTTTGAGGAGCTAAAGAAGCAGTTAGTCACAACACCGATTATAGTTTCCCCCGACTGGGAGCAACCGTTCGAGCTCATATGTGATGCTAGTGACTACGCTGTGGGAGCCGTGTTGGGGCAACGCAGAGACAAGGTAATGCACCCAATTTACTACGCAAGTAAGACATTGAGTGGAGCTCAGCTGAATTACACGGTAATAGAAAAAGAGATGCTGGTTGTAGTGTTTGCCTTTGACAAGTTCAGGTCTTACCTGATCGGGTCAAAGGTGATTGTGTACATTGATCACGCAGCCATTCGGTACTTAGTTGAGAAAAGAGAGTCTAAGCCGCGCCTAATTCGTTGGGTGCTACTCTTACAAGAGTTTGACTTGGAGATTCGTGACCGTAAGGGAACGGAGAACCAAGTCGCTGATCATTTATCACGACTTGAAGGTGCTGAAAAGGCACCTGAGTCTGAGGATATTCTAGAAACCTTTCCAGATGAGCAGCTGCTAGCCACAAGTGTGGAAGAGGTGCCATGGTACGCAGATATTGCTAATTACCTTGCATGTGGTATAGACCCTTATGAGCTCTCCTCTGTGCGAAAGAAACGATTTTATCGTGAATGAAAAAATTATTATTGGGATGAACCGTATTTGTTCAGAATTTGTATTGATAACATGATCCGGAGATGCGTCTCCGAGATAGAACAATTTTCGATTTTGCAGGCTTGTCGCGCGTCACCTTAGTGGGGACACTTTGGAGGAGTCCGGACAGCAGCAAAGGTGTTAGAGGCCGATTTCTACTGGCCAACAATTTTCTAGGACGCCCACCAGTGGGTAAAAGGATTCAATGAATGCCAAAGAACGGGAAACATATCCCGTCGACATGAGATGCCTATGAAGCCAATGCAGGAAGTTGAGGTGTTCGATGTTTGGGGGATCGATTTCATGGGTCTCTTTGTCAGCTATTACGGCAATAAGTATATACTTGTTGCTGTGGATTACATGTCCAAATGGGTGGAAGCTGCTGCATTCCCCACCAATGATTCGAGAGTGGTGATGAGGTTTTTGAAGAAGAATATTTTCACCCGGTTTGGAATTCCGAGAGCTATTATCAGTGATGGGGGCACACACTTTTGCAACCGGGTCTTTGAGAAGTTGCTGGCTAAATATGATGTGCGCCACAGGGTGGCCACCCCGTATCACCCCCAAACAAGCGGGCAGGTAGAGGTCTCTAACCGAGAGATCAAGAGTGTGCTCACAAAAACTGTAAACGCCACAAGAACTGATTGGGCGAAAAAACTTGACGATGCACTCTGGGCCTATAGAACCGCATTCAAAACACCAATCGGTATGTCCCCATACAAGTTGGTATTTGGGAAGGCCTGTCATCTGCCTGTGGAGCTAGAACATCGAGCTTGGTTGGCCTTAAAGCAATTGAACATAGACCCCGCTGCTGCTGGGGAAAATAGACTGACAGAGCTGCATGAGCTAGAGGAATTCAGATATCACGCCTTTGAAAGTACGCGACTATACAAGGAAAGAATGAAGAGGCTACATGACAAGCACATTGTGGACATACATTTCAAACCGGGAGACAAGGTATTATTGTATAATTCAAGGTTGAGACTGTTTCCTGGTAAGCTTAAGTCCCGATGGTCTGGGCCGTTCTATGTTAAAGAAGTGTTCCCGTCTGGGGCTGTGGAAATAACAAGTGAAAATGGCACCAACACCTTCAAGGTTAATGGCCAACAACTAAAAATGTATGTGGGAATGGATGAAACGAAAGAGTTGTCTGTGGTGCGTCTCGATGAACCACAGAGGTTGAGCGATTCTTAAATACGCTCATTCTGCGTCGTGCTGCGACATTAAATCAGACGCTTCATGGGAGGCAACCCATTGATTGTTGTACCCGTCGTGCCACGACGTTAAATCAAGCGCTTCTTGGGAGGAAACCCATGATAGTTGTAATTTCTAACATGTTGTTGTGTATGCAGGATAGTTGGGGAGGGTGTTGAACCAAAATCCTGGGCATAGCACGAATATGGTAAGGTACAGAACGAGGTAAAAATACTAAATAAGTTGCAAAACAAAAAAAAGAGCCTCAGAATTTTTCACCGCGCCCGCGGTGAGACCGCGGACAAAGGGACTCTCTAAACTTTTGGTACAGCGCCCGCGGTGAGATCGCGGACAAAGGGCCTCTCTGAACTTTTGTTACCGCGCCCGCAGCAAAAGAGCCTCTCTGAACTTTTGGTACCGCGCTCGCGGCGCGACCGCGGTGCGACCGCGGCAGACCTAGGTAAGTACTGACCGAATTTTTTTTTTCTTTTTTTTCTTAAGTTTTTTCGTTTTCTTAAATTCAAACCCCCACTATCCCCCACTAACCCCACAACACCCCACTCCTCTCTCTGTCTTCTCTCCAAACGACCCCCACTCTCCCCTTCTTCTTCCTCTCTTCTTCTTTCTTGCCCCACCCCCATTAAAACCCAACAGCCCATCCCCCCTTCCCCTTCGTCTTCCTCCCCAAACGGACACACCCTTCCTCTCCCCATCTTCCTCTCTTCTCCTCCCTCCCCAAGTCCACCATGGTTGCCAATTTCAAGTAAGTCTTCCGGAATTTCTCTTTGTCTTTTTCGCAATTTATTTTACTTTTTTGTTGTTGTTAGGGAGTAGATCTTAGTTCTTGTTGCATAATGGGTGGTATTCACCAATTGTTGTGTGTATATGGTAGGGATGGACACTGTCGGTTGATTTTGTGATAGGTGGAGGTGTGTTCCATGATCGAAAATTCTTGTGTGGGGTGGGGTGGCTAATGTAGCATGGGTGTTGCCGTATGATGTGCCGGAGAATTTCGGCACATTTTATAGCATTTACTCTTATTAATCGTAGAATTTTGGTATTTTGCAGTACACAAGGTGTGAACACTCAAGACCATGCAAAAGGAGGTTAAAAAGAAGGGAAAAGAGAAGAAAAATGGTCAAATGCGATCGCATCTTCAACATGCGAATCGCATTTTACACCTGGGGGTCGCATACCGCAACAGAGAGTTGAGTCAAAATTAAGGAGTGAAATGCGGCCACATATGCGACCGCATATCCCACATGCAAACCGTATTTGAACCGCATGTTCATCTGATGCCTGAAGCCACACTGCAAATGCGACACAAGAACGCGATCGCATACCTTTAATGCGGATCGCCTATTCCCAAATGCGACACAGCTCTTGGACCTAGGGTTTTGAGATGCGATGGAAGAAGCCACGATGTGAACCGCATTGCTGTTATGCGACAGGAATGCGATCGCATATCGCCCGTCAGGGGTGTTTTTGTCTGT
>ML249782.1:0-32310 GCA_005239495.1 Nicotiana undulata
TCCGCTCGGGTAAGCCTTGTCTAGAACAAAATCTCAGGATATAAACCTAGTATAACATAGCCTAATGTCGGATCCCTAGTAGGAACGATTATTTGCATCACGTGCATTTGACTTATGGGACTCAACACAGGGGTTGAGTCCGTCTAGGACAGGTGAACCCAAAATAAAAGACCATCATGATGCATCTTACCTGCTATGTGTACAATATTTTGTTTTGGCTTGTTTGTTGACCGAATAAAGAAAATTAGCAACAAAAAAAACAAGAGTGAGATAGGATAGAAAATTTATTTGATTTTTGAAAACTCCGATACTTGAAAATGTCATGAAACTCTGCTAAATTTTTTGAAAGATGGAGAAAGAGAAAATGTATTTCAAAAAAAAAAATGAAAACAAGTTAATATCATGTTTCCCCGGTTCCGTCAAAATTGACAGAACTACGCGGGTCTGATTCTCACCGGATGTGAGATACGTAGGCAAACCTCATCGGTTCCGGCCCCTATTTTTACAAAAATCCAAAAATATTTTCCTTTATTTCCTTCGTTAAAAGTCTTTTTTTAGAAAATCTCAAATCAAGTAATAAGAAATTCTTTTTAAAAACCCAAAAAATATTTTATTCGTAGAAACCTTTCATTAAAAAAGAAAGAAGATAAATCAAATCAAAATCCAAAAAAATATTTTCTACCTTTTATTTTTCACAATTTTCAAAAAAAAATAAAATATTTTCCTTTACTTTCTTCTATGGAAGTCTTTCTTTTAGATCCCAGTTTTCAAAATTCAAAAAATATATATATATTTTCCTTTACTTCCTTCTTTAGAAAGTCTTTTTTCCCAATTTTCAAAAATCCAAAAAAAAAAGAAGAGGTTTCCTTTAAATCCTGCTTTAGAAGTCTTTCCTTAAAAATTCCAAATAAAAACATTTAACCAAAAATATTTTCTTTCATTTTAGAAGTCTTTCATTTGAAAAATAAATCAAATCAAAATCCAAAAAATTATTTTTCTACCTATTTTTTAGAAGTCATTTCCCAAAAATTCAAAAAAATCAAAAATCAAAAAAAAAATTCTTTNCAAAAAAAAAAAAAAATTCTTTCTTCTTTAGAAGTCTTTCTTTCAAAAATTTTAAAACAATAAACAATAAAAAAAACAAAATCTAAAATCTAAAAAAAAATAAAAATTCATTCTTCTTTCGAAAATTCAAAAGAAAATTAAAGATTCAAAATATTTTCTTTAGAAGTATTTGTTTCATAAGTTTAAAGTAAAAGTTGAAAAATCCAAAAATATTCCTTTCTTCTTTAGAAGTTCCAAAAAAAAAGTGAAATCTAAAAAAAAAATATCTTTCTTCTTTATAAGTCTTTCTTTCGGAAATTAAAAAAAAATTAAAAATAAAATTTAAAAAAAAAAAAGAGTTAGGTAGGTTATTTACTTTATTCCCAATCTTCCCGAACTACGCAAGATCTGATTCATGCGGCGTCATGATACGTAGGCAATCCTCATCGGATTCGATCATAGGTTTAAAAAAAAAGTGAAAAAAAGAGGAGAGAGAATAAAAAAAATAAGAGAGACAAAAATAACTGAGAAAAATAAAGAGCGAAAAAAGGAGAGAAAAGAAGAAAAAAGATAAGAGACCAAAAAAAATAGTGATTATTCTAACATGCTTCCTTTTTTTTTTTTAAATAAAAGCCAATTAACGGTGGTCGGTTTGTTGGTTTACAATGGAACAAGCACCACTATCGTTGATCCAAAGTCACGAAAACGCAAGTAGGCGAGTTGGCAGTGAAAATTAAAAATGAAGGCAAATGTGGGATTGACTCTACCAGATTTGAGCAATGAGACATGGCCTGTTCGGGATGATTTGATGATGGAGAGACATGAAAATTCATTCAAGTCCTTTGGGAAATTAATTGCTATGAAATCTCTCAAGCCGTCAGTCCTAAAATTCGATAATCAATATTGGGAGCGGTTTGATTAAAAATTCAAATTTGAGCGTTGAATCGAAAGTAATAAAAAGGACTGAATATTTTAGTAGTGCTGATGTGCAACTTTGTGGCTAAAATGTCACTTAGTAACTGGAAAGTCACTCTTCTTTTAGCCATGGTAGTTTATTTTGTCGTCCTTTCTTCTTCTTTTGTACCATCGGACCTTTCTATCCTTTATTCAACAAAAAAAAATGAGCGAAAAAAGCAATCACTCATTTTGTGTCCATTTTTGCATAGTTCTTTCCACGCTAGTTCTAGTGACATGACATGCATGCGGAAATTTTGGCCAGATATTAGAAACCTGATTTAGTCTTGAATGAGATAAATGAGAAAGAGACACTTTTGAGGATGAATAAGGACATGTAACGTTCCGAAAATAAGCACGAGTCAAGTTTACATGGAACCAAAGCAGTCATGCTCATGGAAGTGTAGGATCTCTACCTTTTGAATCATTAAGAAGAGTGGGCTTAGGATGATCCGACGGGTTGAAGTATGTTTAGCATTAAAGGATCAAAAGTGTTTGCAAAAGAAGGTGGATTCTAGACAACTTGAAATGGATCAGTTTAGTGGCAAAATGCATCTTCTACATCAAGACAAAACCCAAGAAAAAGTCACTTAAATTGACAAGGGTCATTCACTGCGAGGAAAGTATTGCTCATACAGCTTTACACTAAAAAAGACCAAGAAAGCAACACGTTCATCAATGTCGTTGTTTGTGAAGATAATATGTTTTGGCGTTCTCGAGGCTGGGAGGCCCTTTTTCTGCTATCTAAATACTTTATACCCTTCTCACCCCCTTTTTGAGCCAGTGTCATTTTTCTTTGACCACCCTCTTTGGAATCAAGTTTAAAGTTAAAAGTTCAAAAAAAAAAATGGAAATGGAAAAAATGAAAAAAATAATCCATGCCCCAAGAGTACAAACTGGGGCAACCCTTAGAAAGTTCAAAGAAAAAAAAGAGATAAGAAAAGAACAGTCAAAGTTTATGCCTTCAAAAAAATAAAAGTTGGGGCAATTCATTTTGAAAAAAATAAAGAGAAAAGAGAAAAAGAATAGTCTGAGATCTATGCCCTAAAACAAAGAAGCCGGGGCCATTTGTTTTGAAAAAAACAACGAAAGAAAGAAAAATGAAAAAAAAAAATGAGAAAAAGAAAGAAAGATGAAAATAAAATAGTTAGGTCATATGTTCGAACTACGTTAGACTTGATTCCTTTAAAAAAAAGGATACGTAGGCAGCCTTACACAGTTCGGTCCAACCAAATAAGAGTAAAAAAAAAAGTCCAAAAAAAAAATTCCCAGTAGCTAAAACTGGGGCAGAAATTTTATTCCACTTTTAAAAGAGTCGATTCCAAGAGTTGTAAGTCTATAACCTCTCATTTGATTCTACTTTAAGCCTTCATGTCAACCCTCATTTCCAACCCTATCCAAAAACCTTCCAAATAAAGACCTCCCGATATGCCTTCAAGAATGCTAAGAGAAGCATGCAATGAGCAGCGATTGTCACGCGACATAGAACAATGTCAGTTGCTCGCCCATGGAAGCATGGAATGAGCAACAATTGTCATATGACAAGAACATTGTCAGGTTGCTCATACAAGAAAGCAAAAAAAAAAAAAGAGGAAATGAGAGAGTCTTAATAGTGAAAACCCTCACGCGCACTGTAAGGCACCGGTAATTAGAGAAAAATAAATGAGAGAGACTTGTTGGTGAAAACCTCTCTGGGCACCATTAGTCGAAAGTGAGTTGTGAAGCTGATGCGAAGAATTGGCATAAACAAGTCTGACTTCCAAGGTCATAAGCATGGTGAAAGGGAAGATTTGATCAGTTTGATAGATCGGCCACTGAGTCCAAAATGCATGTCATGATCGCTAAGGCTAGTTACCGCAAAATAAAAAATAAAAAAAGCTCTCTTCCTTCTGTCCTTCCGACAGGGGCATTGCTTGTTAAAACTTGTTTTTTTGCATCATTGTGTCCTTCACTCTGAGTCAATCCTTGTCAAAACGAGCAAGAAAAGATTTCAAAATCTATTACCAGCTTTTCAGTTGCACAAAGTGAATTTGTCCAGCAATTCAAGGTTACAGTCAACATGCATTGATGATTCATGCAGAGACTTCCCCCCCAAAAGACCCTTGTCAGCCTACTTGGCGCAAGCAAAGATAACTGGTGATTCCCTCTGACAGTCAAATTGCTCCAAAAGGCAAGAAGACATTCAAGATATCAGAAAAGGCCGTATAAGCAAAGATCTCCTGTTGGGATAAGTCTGACTGAGCCACAAATACAAATGGTACTGGGTGTGGAACAATCAGGGTTGATGCAGAGCAAACGTCTCTTGAAACCGACTCAGGTTGATTGTGCAAAATCCAAGCTGCCCAGGACTCAAGGCCACAAACCGACCACCACTCTTAAAACTGACGAAATTTTCCTTGTTTGAAACAGGAACAAAGCAGTGCAAGGAAGTGGGTTAAAAAAAAAGAAAAAAAAAGAAAAGAGAAGAACCGACAAAGGTAAGTTTCTCAAATCTTTGCCTTTATCTGTGTGCATAAAATGTTGTCATTGCTCTTCCCATGTTTCCTCCTAGGATAAAAAATCCTAGTCTGATGGATTTTTGTCCCAATAAAAATCTTAGTCTGATGAATTTTTCTCCTAAGATAGAAACCTAGTATGATGAACTTTCTCCTAGGACAACAATCTTAGTCTGATGAATCTTTCTCCTAAGATAACAAAAAATGACCTAGTCTGATGAACTTTTCTCCTAGGATCAAAATCTTAGTCTGATGAATCTTTCTCCTAAGATAAACAAAAAACAAGACCTAGTATGATGAGTTTTCTCCTACGGTCGAAATCTTAGTCCGATGAATCTTTCTCCTAAGATAGGAGACATAGTCTGATGAACTTTCTCCTAGGATCAAAATCTTAGTCTGATTAATCTTTCTCCTAAGATACAAAAAAAAACCTAGTTTGATGAACTTTCTCCTAGGATAGACGTCTTAGTCTGATGAATCTTTCTCCTAAGATAAGAAAACCTAGTCTGATGAATTTTCTCCTAGGATAATTTAAAAAAAAACGAAACAAAAAGAAGAAGAAGTCTTGTTCTAGAAGAAAAAAAAATAGTTTATTTATGTTCTCAGAAAATAAGCATTGGGGCATTTTGTTTAAAAGAATGATTTTAAAAAAAAATGAAATTGAAAAAAAATCCTTCTTGGTTCGTTTTTAGCATGGGGTATACACGACCTAGTTGATGCCGACATAGGGTATACACTCCCTAGTCGATGATTTTGCCAACACAGGGTCTCCATTCCCTAGTTGATGCCAACATAGGGTATACACTCCCTAGTTGATAATTTTCCAACATAGGGTCTCCACTCCCTAGTTGATGATTTTCTAACATAGGGTCTCCAATCCCTAGTTGATGATTTTCCAACATAGGGACTCCACTCCCTAGTTGATGCCGACATAACTCGATGGACCCAATCCCTAGTTGATGATTTTCCAACATAGGGACTCCACTCCCTAGTTGATGATTTTCTAACATAGGGTCTCCAATCCCTAGTTGATTTTACCTTTGGGCATAGGGTATCCACTCCCTAGTCTACAATAACTCCGGGTGCACTGTTCCCGGCTTTTCACCACTTTCAATAATAAAGTAGTATAGATTTCCTTACAATACCTCACGAAAATTTTCCTAGTGAAAACTGGGGCAGAAAGTTCCGTTCGTTTGCTTTTTTATTTTGTGCAGATTGCATTTTTAGGACAATGGATTCGAGACGACCAAAAGAAGACGTCTCCGTTCAGAATAAAAGAAAAGAAGAAAAAGAAAAGAGTTGAACCCCAAAGTGCAGAAGCGGGAAAGACGTAGACTATTCAGGACGAGATTGAAGTCATCCGTTCTGTATATCCTGCCTTGATCCGAAAAGCTAAAGAAGATTTAACCAACACCTACAACGAACAAGCATCAACATTCAGATCGGAGTCTGTATAAAGAAGCAGCCAAGACTCAAGATCAAGCTTCAGAAGACTCGTAGATAGGAATCTTGTAACTCGTAGCTGATAGGCTTAGTTAGTCATTTTCATTTGGATTTTGATGTAATAGCAGGACCATGAACCGGAGCCTCGGACGGAACCTCGCTCGACTCTCGAACTCATCACTCCAAAACTTCCAGAACTACACTGACCTGATTCCTTTATAGCCAAGGATATGTAGGCAACCTCCGAAGCAAGGTTTGGTCAAAACTTTTTCAAAATACTTCCAAATGGAGTACCAAACGGGCAAAACTTGCTCGTGGTAGCTCACTTTATCTTTGCTCGAAAACTCTTCATGTTCTCGAGCAAAGAGGGGCAGCTGTGAACACCCAATTTTTTCCCCGCGTGGAAATTACTCCTAAATAATCAAAAAATAACTTTTAATAAATTTTAGGAATTTTTCTTTATTTAGTTGCATTTCATGCATGTTTAATATTTTAAAATTATAGAAAAATCATAAAAATTGTCACATTTTTTCATTTAATATAATCTTAGGTTTAATTCGCATTTTTAGAAATTAATTACCCTTTAATTGATAGATTAATATATAAAAGTCACAAAAATATACATTAGCTTAATCAATTAGTTTATTTAATTAGTTGAAATATTAATTAGGTCGTTTTGATAAAAGAAATTTAATTAGTAGTAAAATGAGCATTTTGAAAGATAAAATTTGCCCTTGTTTCAAATTGGCCTAATTTCAGGGCCCAAATCCCAGGCCCAACCAAATTCTCACATTACAACCCTAATCCCTCCTCTATATAATGGAGACCAAAAAAAAACAAAGGGGCTTCCCCTTAGAAAAAATGGAAGCCACACTCCATCCTCACACCACACCACCCTAAACAGCCATTGTTGGAGATCAATTTCCGGCCACCACTTAGCTACAAGAGAACAGAACCATACACCCATTAATTTGTTCACTGTGAGCTAAGTTTTAGTCCTTTTTGTAGTAAAGTGATGGAAGCATCAGATTGATTTTCAAAACATGCATTTCAATGACTTCTTCATCTATCGATTCGATTTCTAACTCCTCCATTCGAAGGAAATAGCTGACAGCCGTATACACGGATAGAGGAAAGAGCAGCGGCCAAAATATCCTAAGCTAATGCAGCTGCTTCAGCTCTTTTACCTTAAACAGCCCCAAATTCTTTGTTAAAACCACTCCATAACCCAGTAGCATAACACCACCCAAAACTGCAAATCCAACTGCAAATCAGTCCAAAGACGACCCGATAACAGTCCCTTTCTTCCCACAGAACAGTCGCTTTCTCATGTTGAGTATAACATCGAGTTCGCTTGTGTAGTTTTGCGATCGGGTCGGCAAGGCCAGTGGAGTTTTCCGTTTGAGTTCCGGCGAAAGTCCTTTGTTTCTTTCTATGTTCTTGGATGTCGCTCTAATTCGAACAATATAATTGATGTACAACGTTGCACGGAGATCTCTGTTCAATCAAATCTTTAGGTCTGCTTTGAGGTTTTTTTTTCTCACATTATCTCTGATTTCTCATTACCAGTCCACATGTGCCTTATTGGATTTTGTCAATGTTGTATTTTTTAGCTGAAGCTTATTACCGTAATTAGGCCTTTGTTATTATTGTCCTGGAAAAGAATTTGAGCCGAAATGTATTTGGCCAAACTGACGCAGTTGACTGCTGCTATATTCTAAAATCATATTTTCATTTTGATAGTTTATGTTAAAAGTTAAGAGGATTAACGTGGTTATATGTTGAATACATTTGGTTAATGACATGAAATATTACTTTTGTGGTTCCTAATCCAAAGAACTAGGATATATTCCCCGTCAAAATATTTTCCTATTTCATGTATTCCAAAATTTCCTTATCTCATTTTAGCCCAAACTAGATCAAAGCCTCTCATTTTTTTTTCTTAAAATAATCTTTGCTTAAATTACTTCTCTAGCGCTCATCGAAATAACTCAAGATGTCAAATGTGGCAATTTAGTAAGTTGTAAATAATTTAAAGTAATTTGTTAGTAGTTCTAGGATTTAAAACTATACACTTCTTTCACAATTCCAACTCCATACTTCATGACTTTATAATCTCAAAGTAGCTTAGGAGAAATAATTCGTGAATATCATAGCCTGCTTTAGGCACGATTAATAATTCATCGTGGCCATGGGTACGGTTCTCGTGGCATGGTCATGGTACATAATCCCCATTTCGGGTGCGCATTCCATGTGACCTGACCATAACTTCGAACAATATTAAATAAACATGTCGTATATCGCGGGTGCATTTCATGTGGCGCGGTTTGCAACGTGTACCAAAACGACAAGTGTACGACATCGTGACTTGTTTCAAAATAATTCCATAAATATTAAAAGCGGTTCAAAAGGTTTAAAAATACACAATAGGTTTTAAAACACGAAATTAATCAGATAATTAGTCCAATAATAATAGTTAAGAAACCGTGCTAGAACCACGGAACTCGGGAATGCCTAACACCTTCTCCCGGGTTAACAGAATTCCTTACACGTATTTCTGGTTGCAGACAAATCAAAACAGAGTCAAAATTCCTCGGTTTGGGATTTTCAAAACAAAACGGTGTCCCGGAGCATCATTAAAAATCCGGGTGGCGACTCTGAAATAATAAATAAATCCCAAAAATGAATAATGTCACTTAAAGTGGAAAAACTCCCTTATTACCCCTTCATTAATTCGGGGTAGTGGAAAAAGGAGGTGTGACATGTACTTCAATGGATCCAGCCTAGTGATGAGGTATGTGGTATAAGCCAATAAATAATGACGGAGTTTCTAAGCGACCCAAGTTAGAGGGCATCACGTTCTTTCCAACAGCGTATACTTGGCTTCATAGATCATGAACTTCTTGCTCAAGTAATATATGGCATGTTCTTTCTTCCCAGTTGCGTCATGTTTCCCGAGAACACACCCGAAGGAATTTTCTAACACCGTCAGGTATAAGAACAAAGGCCTTCCTGGTTCTTGTGGGACTAGCACTTGCGGGTTCAACATATATTCTTTGATATTGTCGAAAGCGTTCTAGCATTTGTCTGTCCATTTGATGGCTACATCTTTCTTCAACAGCTTGAATATAGACTCACAAGTGGACGTCAACTGAGCGATGAACCTGCTGATGTAATTCAACCTACCTAGCAGGCTCATGACCTCCTTCTTGGTTCTTGGGGGTGGGAGATCCCGAATAGATTTTATCTTTGTCGGGTCCAGCTCGATGCCCCGTTGGCTGACTATAAACCCCAGTAATTTCCCAGACGGAACTTCGAAGGCACATTTGGCCGGGTTTAGTTTCAGATCATACTTACGCAGGCGTTCAAAGAATTTCCTCAAATGCTGGACATGGTCATCTTGCGTCCTAGATGTAATAATCACATCATCCACGTATACCTCAATCTCCTGATGCATCATGTCGTGGAAAATGGCGGTCATGGCCCTCATATATGTTCCCCAGCGTTCTTTATACCAAACGTCATGACTCGGTGACAGTAGGTGCCCCAGGGTGTAGTGAAGGCTGTCTTTTCTGCACCTTCTTCATCCATTAATACATGGTGGTATCCAGCATAGAAATCCACGAAAGATTGTACCTCATGTTTGGCACAATTGTCAACCAGGATGTGTATGTTTGGTAGTGGAAAGTAATCTTTGGGACTTGCTTTATTCAAATCTCGGTAGTCGACACATACTCTGACTTTCCCGTCCTTTTTAGGTACTGGAAGCACATTGTCCAGCCAGGTGGTGTATTGGACTACTCAGATCACTCCAGCCTTTAATTGTTTAGTGACCTCTTCTTTGATTTTGTCACTCATGTCTGTTTTAAATTTCCTCTGCTTTTGTTGGACGGGTAGATAACCGGGATAGGTCGGCAATTTATGTACAACCAAATCTACACTTAGTCCGGGCATGTCGTCGTAGGACCAAGCAAACACGTCTTTAAACTCAAGTAGAAGTTGAATCAAAGCGTCATTGGTTCTTTCATCAGTGTGGACGCTTATCATGATTTCTCGAACCTCTTATGCATTACCCAAGTTGACGGGTTTTGTTTCATTCAAGTTTGGCTTAGGCTTATTCTCGAATTGTTCTAATTCTCAGTTTATTTCCCTAAAAGCCTCTTCTTCATCATATTCCGATTCTTGATTAATTATTTCGAGGTTAGACAGTGTATTAAGATCAGAGCATGAAGTCCACAAGCATGTCATGTTATTCAAAGCCGCATTATTAGGACTGAAAATAAGAAAAATAAGCAAAAATCAGAAGGAATAATATACTATGAAATTTTGATTTCATTTCATTGAACTTGAACATATGAGGGTTTACACCGGAATTCAAAAGGCAGTAAATTAAAAACACTTGAGTTACACCCTGAAATAACTCATAGTGCAGAAAAGATGGCAAAACTGAACTACCGGTGTCCCGCCTGACGGGGAATGGAGTAGCCTTCCAGTTCTGCAACTTGGCGTTTGGGCCCATGTATTGCACCTCAGTGGTGCTTGAGCCTTCTCCCAACTGTACCATGTTAGTTTCATACAACATCAGCTTCATGGCCTCGCAGATTCCTTCAATTTCTTCAGTCGTAAAGGCCTCTTCTTCTTCTCCGACATATTGCGGTTCGACGAAAGTCTCAGTAATATGTGGGACTGGCTGAGGTAGGTCCCATCCATTTATTTTACGGGCGTCGGCCCACTTCACATCTTCATATGAGGCTTGGAAACCTATGCCGAAGAATTTTTCAGCGGCAGGTAGAGAGATCGGTTCAGTGATAACTTGAAAGGACACCCCAAGCCCTTTTCCGGGTCTGTATCCATGTCTAATCATGTCGGTAGCGACCATGATTGACGCATTTGATAGGTAGGGTTGTGGGCACGGAGCACCTTCTTCATGTTGGTCGGCAAGCACAATTTCAAACGCTTGATAGACAATATGCTCACTCCCCTCTCTTGCTTCAAGACAAGGGACCGAGGGGTCTCTGTAGATTGACTACTCGTCCTCCCCGTCGAACACTATCTCGTTGTTTTAATATTTGAATTTGACCATTTGATGGAGGGTAGAGGGTACTGCTACAACGACATGAATCCACGGTCTTCCTAGCAATTAATTGTATGAGGTATCCATATCTAAGATTTGGAAGGTTACCGTGAAGTCCACAAGGCCGATTGTCATGACTATATCTATTTCGCCAATGGTGTCCCTTTTGATTCCATCGAAGGCATGGACACATACATTATTTGGCCTGATTCTCTCAGTGCTGATTCCCATTCCTTGTAGTGTGGATAAAGGGGCAAATATCTACCCAGGAACCTCCATCAAGCATAACTCTCTTCACATAATATCCCTAACTTTTAACTGTTAAATGTAAGGCTTTGTTGTGAGCGGCTCCCTCTGGAGGTAGATCATTCCGGCTAAAGAAATTTTGTTTACTGCAAAGAAACGCTTGGCCATTCTTTCCAATTGTTCGACTGAGGTCTCTGCCGGCACATACACTTCATTCAGTGTTTTCAAGAGTATTTTCTGATGCTAGCTTGAGCCCATCAACAAAGATAAGAGTGATAGTTGATCAGGAGTTTTCTTGAGTTCCTCAATTGTGGCGTATTCAGTCCTGTTCATCTTCTTAAAGAACTCTTCAGCTTCTTCGGCGGTGATAGGTCTTTTAAGAGGGGAGCGTTTGTGCTTATTTTTGGCCAGCTCATTTAGATTGAGGTATTTTTCAGAGGAGTTTGCTTCAATTGATTACCCTGTGATCTCTTTTCCGTTGTATGTTACTACCGTCTTGTTGTAGTTCCAAGGGACGGCAACAGTAATTTTCACGGCAGCTTGCGGTGCGCGGCTAATAACCACGGGCTCATTCAGCCTTGGTGAAATTATTTTCCCCCGCGCCACATACGTCCCCTTTGGTACATACATTGTCGGGCCGTTTGTCATGGCTCTGTTGAATTGTAGCCTTCTGGGCGGGCTCAACATACCTTGTTCCTTCTTGGGTGCCCTGTGGACGTAAATAACGGTGTCTTTAGAAGATCCTATCTTTGTCTTGGCTTCAGCTTTCCCCGTAGTTTGAGGAACGAGATTACTCTTTTTTATTTCCTTTGGCTGGCTTGGGTGCCGCCTTAGGCTTTTCTCTGCATCTGCGATCGCAATGATAGCCTTCAAAGCTGGATCAAAATCTTGGTCCTCGCAGATCATGCCAATAACAGGCCCATTGTTATGGGCGGGCAATGGATTGTTAGTCACATTGGGAGCTTATTCATCCCTTAACACTACCTTCTTTTGCTCTATAAGATTTTCCACAACCCGCTTGAGAGTTCAGCAATCCTCCGTGTCATGTCCCTCTACTTCAGAATGGTAGGCACGATTGGTTCCGGGTTTGTATGACACTGATGTTGGGTTTTGTCTGGTCGAAGGTACGGGCTGCAGAAGCCCCATATGGACCAACTTTGGAAAAGGACTTGAATATGGCTCACCGATAGGAGTGAAATTGAGTCTCCTTGGTGGCTCACAGGGGTAAGCATTGTACGGGTAGTTGTTTTGAGGAGGGCGTGGATTGTATGGTGCTGGGTGAGGATGGTTATTTCTTGGGGGTGGAGCTCTGTTCTAGTTGTATTGTTGTTGCGGCCTGAGATTCCGCTGAGCGTTCATCATCGCGTAGGGAAAAAGAGACGTAGTATAAGCTGCGTTTTGGTGGGGATAGTAGTGTTGGGAAGTTTTAGGGAATGGACCTGAGTATTGTCGAGAACCCCTGACACCGGAAACCATCATGGCCCCTTCTTCTTTCTTCTTTCTGTTGGCTACACTCCCGGATCCGTTTTGGATGGCTTGGGAAGTTGCTCTTATGGCCTATTGGCTCAGGATACGACCGGTCTTTAAACCATTCTCAACCATTTCTCCAATTTTGATTGCTTCTGCAAATGGTTTGCCCATGGCGGACATCATATTTTGAAAATAATCCGCTTCTTGTGCTTGCAGAAAAACATTGACCATTTCGACCTCATCCATCAGAGGTTTGACCCTAGATGCATGTTCGCGCCACTTAATAGCGTACTCTCTGAAACTTTCTGATGACTTCTTTTTGAGGTTGGATAGAGAGTTTCTATCGGGAGCGATATCCACGTTGTATTGGTATTATCGAACAAAGTCCCGGGCTAGGTCATCCCACGTGTGCCAGTGGGATATATCCTCGTCCATGTACCATTCTGATACAATCCCTGTTAAGCTTTCTCCGAAATAAGCCATGAGAAGTTCCTCTTTCCCACCTGTTCCTCCGAGTTGGTTGCAATACCTTTTCAGATGAGCTATGGGGTCCCCATGTCCATCATATTTTTTGAATTTGGGAGTTTTAAACCCGAGAGGCAAATGGACGTGCGGGAACATGCACAAATCGGCATACGAGACGCTTTTCTGCCCGCTCAGCCCCTGTATGTTCTTGAGGCTCTGCTCGATACTCTTCATTTTCCGAGCCATTTCCTCGTGCTCGGGGATGTTCTTATCTCGTCCCAAAGTAACTTCATACTGAGGTTGTTGGGGGTATGCATCAGGAGTGACATGAGTGGCGCCCAGAAATCATGGCGTTTGGAATGTAAATGCCGGCGGCTCAAAGTTGGGCCTGGTAATAGTTGGTGGAGCCATGGCGGAGCTCGGTGGTGCGGTGAAGATGTTGGATGATGCACTAGAAAACAAGACCTGGAGGCGAACGTCAGAAGGCCTTCCGGCAATGTGAGCCGACATAGTTGGGTATGCGAGCGGCGTGGCCAGGTAACTTATAGGGATGTTAGAAGTTCCGCCTATCCTGGGGATTATCTCGGGGAAACCCGGGATGGAAATGGGTGGTTCCCTACCATTGGACCATGCGTCCCACATTTCTAGCATGCGGTAACGCAGGATCCTATTCTCTTCAGTTGTGGCTGACTTAGACGTTGGGATGACTGGATTCGAGTCCTTCACAGAAGAGTTGACGATTGCTAAGTGTCTTTCAGATGTCATTTCTATGCTTCCCTTTGATCTAGTGAAGTAGGGATGGCGAGCCAGGTTACAACAAAAACCAACCACCCTAGAAAAACACCTTTTAAGAGTGAACCAACAAAACGTTAGGTCGAAACATTTTATCACATAAGTAAATCGCACGTTTGGGGTATGCAATGCAGCAATTAGACGCTTTCTATGTGTTTTGCAACGATTGTGTGTCTCATCCCGACTTTATTTTCTCGGATTTGAACTTTCCCTCATTTTTTATCCTATTTTCATCCTTTAGTCTTTCTCTATCACTCTTTTCTTTCTTTCATTGTATTATTTTTTGCTCTTTTATTTCTCACTCACCTTCATTTATTAAGATTATGATCGAATCCTATGTGGATTGCCTACGTATCACGGCGCCACGTGAATCAGATTATTACGTAGTTCAAGGGATAAATCTGAAGGAAGGAAATAAACATTTTTTGAGACTTTCATTCATTAGACAAAATACTTTCAACTTCATATGAAACTTCAGTACACTTCTTTTGAAATTTTAAAAAGTACAAAAGGCTTAAGACATGTTTTCTTGGAAATGCAAAAACTACAATGGACTAAGACAGGACTACAGCAAGAAAATAAATACAGACTAGAAAAATATCAAAAATACATCAGTGCTTACATTCCTTCTGGGTCCCGTGGGGCATCATTCGGCCTTGCCACGGGCCTGCGTGCTATATCTTGTTGGAGGCGGTAGAGGTCGTCCATTATCTTGTGGACGAAGATCATAACCGCTGAGAAGAAGGTGGTCCGAGTCATATCTTCACATTCCTGGCATTTGGTGACAATGTAATCAGCTATCTCCTGGACCTTTTGCCTGATGATACCTTTTTCCTCAAGTAGACGCCCGATCTGCTCAGATCTTGCCTCTAAAGCCTGGGCGTCTTTGTGAGTCTGCTTTTGCCACTGTCGCAATTCTTCTTCCAACTGGGCTATAAAATGTTATAACAATGTTCTCTTTCTGCCTTAAACCTTTGTGCTTGTTTGTCCATTTCGTTTTCAAAGGTGGCCATTCTTTCTTTCAAACCCAGAACCTCTTAGTCATGCTTTCTCTTCAATTTGTGCACGAATTCTGCCCTTTTCTGCATTCTTTGTCAATTGTGCTCGAGCTCGGTTCAAATATTACTCGACTTTGTCCAAGTCGTCCCCATAGCTACAAAACCTTTGCCTGAGGCTGGTGACAAGTCTTTCGTCGGCTCTACTTCTTTCGGGGTTTTCAATGGCTATCCTCATTTTCTGGATTTGACCTCTAAAGGATTCATTTTCTTTGTTTATCTTGTTTCTTTCCCCTTCGACTACAGCAGTTTGTAAAGTGTTTTCAAATTTGAGCTCCCTGATCTGGGCCTCAAGTTTACTTATTTTAGCCTGTAATTGTTTTCCTTTTCTAACCAACCCCAGTGGTCTTGTGTCTGCTCAGTAAAATGCTGCACGTGAGGTCTTTTCGCAGGTCGCTCCGGTTCTTGGTGCTCTCGGCCTCTTCTACCATACCAAGAAATATAGGCTAGCTCTACTTCCCCTTGAGATAAGTTTCTTACCCGAGTCTGAGGCTCTAAGAATCTGCACTGGTTCCAAATCTGACGGTCCCTGTTTTCTGAAAATGTTGCTCTCGGACACAACTCAATTGCTTGTTGGCTTAGGTCCTCATGGCTTAGGTCCTCATCATGTGGAATTCCTTGTTTTCTACCCAATTGTCGTAAAACCCGATGTGGGGCATATGGATGGATACTCCGTAGACCCATTAACAAAAGATATCACACTTTAGCGGACATATTGATAACTTCGCCGACAGGGAGCCATCCGAAAGTCCAGGTCGCTCCACCACATATGGAGTCTTCCTCGACAGCCCTAAAAGGAGGTTTTTCAACTGTATTCATCCTGCACATTTGTTTAAATGTTTTGATTAAGAAAACAAAGTCATACAAGGTTTTGACTGAATGTGAAAAAGTGTTATTTTTGCAAAAGTTTTGTAATAAAGAAAAATGGACCGTCCTTGGGAATAAGGCCCCTCAATACTTCGGGTAAGAAGCTTTTAGGGATGTGCTTGCTACTTGGGCCAAAATTTCGAAAAGACTATAAGTGGCTATTTTTTGCAAAAACAGCCTCCCCGCGTCCCGTTGGGACAATTGGCTATTAGGAAAGAACATCATCACCTAATTTTGCGACCGTATTTTCTATTTTGTTTTTTTTATTAAGAAAAAATAAGGTTGGACGCGATGTGGGTTGCCTACGTATATCACATCCGGTGATAATCAAACAATGCGTAGTTCGGGAATTCTCAACAGAATTCTTAAAAGTAGGCACCGACTTACTTTATTTTGAAATACTATTTTCAGAAGTTTTGGCAGAGTTTCGGGATGATCTCGAATATCGGGTTTTTTCGAAAATCGGCTAAATCTCTTATTCTATTCCGCTCTTGGTTTTTCTGTTATCTTTTTTTTTTGTTTTTTTAGCCGGTCAACAAACAAACCATAACAAAATATTGTACACATAGCAAGTAGGATGCCTCAGGATAGTCTTTCATTTTGGGTTCACCTGTCCTAGACGGACCCAACCCCTGTGTTGAGTCCCCTAAGTCAAATGCACGTGATGCAAATAAACGTTCCTACTAGGGATCCAACATGAGGCTATGTCATACTAGGTTTATACCCTGGGGTTTTGTTCTAGACAAGGCTTACCCGAGCGGACAGCTCGAGCTGAGGCCGGGGCAGCGTACCGGGAATACAGAAGCTTCACCGGCTTTGCAACTTGTCTGTACCTCATTCTAAAATTTGGATGACTCTATTAGTGTCAAGACCCAGAATCCTAATCTGGGTCGTGATGGCGCCCAACGACGAGTTTAGGCAAGCCAACACAAATTACACTAAGTGTTACCCTTCCCATCTAATTAAACAAGTCAACATTAACAAATTTTAAACAGTTAAACATGATGGTAGCTTGACATGGAAATAAAGCATATGCATGCCTGTACAACCCACACCCAAAATATATATATACACTACGCGTGTGTGTCAGGAACTAGTGTCACGAGTGTCATGTGCAATAAACAATGACTACAATATATACAGAGTCTCACTCTGAATGAAATGGACAGAGAATATAACAAAAGAACTCTAGGGTGCTGCTAGGAAGTCGCCGGGAAAGCAGCTCACCGTGAAGTATGACCATGCTATCAATATCTAGCACCGGTCTTATAATCAGACGCACCAGCCTCCGGACCTGTACAGTCAAGTACATAAAAGAAAAGAAAGTACAGCATGAGTACATATTAAATAAATATGTACCTAGTGAGTATCCCGCCTAAACTCGAAGAAGTAGTGACGAGAGGTCGACTCGATACTCACTAAGGTCCAACAGTAATAACATTAGATAGAATATAATGAAATACAGTAGGCATGTCACGAAATAAGCAACAAGTACATATCAAGAGCAAAAATCCAAACAACTACTGAACTAAACAATAAAGCACTTTCAAGGGTAAGACCACCGAACGAAACAATAATCACAAATTCTTAGATCCGCCGTGGCGTACGGTCTGCTCCCATAACGTACTTTCTAAACTCGTCGTGGCGTACGGCCCGATCCCATATGTATTTCAAGTATTTGTCAAAACTGTCGTGGCGTACGGCCCGATCCCATATATATCACAAATACTTCTCAACACTGCCGTGGCGTACGACCCGATCCCATATATATTCAATTACTTTTCAACACTGTTGTGGTGTACGACCCGATCCCATATTCTTTCAATTACTTTACAACACTGCCGTGGCGTACGGCCCGATCCCATATTCATTTCAAGTACTTACTTTCCATAACAAATTCCTTTCCATTCAACATTTTTTCCATAAAGCCTTAGAGGAACCATACTATGCAAAACATAATCCCATAGTACATATAGCGTCACAATGAATCATATAAAGCATTTCAAGGAAGCCTATAAGGCATTACAAGGAAGCATATAAGGCATATAAGGCATTACGAGGAAGCATATAAGGCATTACGAGGAAGCATATAAGGCATGATGTGGTCCTAACTACCCAAACATAACGGTAATAGCTGCTACGTACGAACTCTCGTCACTTGGCGTGTAAGTAGCCCCCAAACAATTTCCACATAGCATATACATCACCTATGGGGACAATTCCCTCTTACAAGGTTAGAAAGGAGACACCTCGTGTCAAATCTACCCCTCGGACCACAATTGCGCCTGAAACTCTGAACTCTACACCCGAGAACTCGCAACTAGCCAAAAGGTATACAATAATATCAATGCATGCACAAAGCGGGAAGTTATCCTAGTTATTCAATAAAATCGTTATTCTTGAAGAATTCCCAAATTCCAACCCCGGTCCCTCATGTTCAAATTCTGAAAATTCTCGAAGGGATCACTCACCCATAGCCTAAGGATCATTAATGTGTGATTTCTACTTGAATTCATAGCCTAAAATGGAAAAATAACAAAATCCTTAAGAACCCTAAAATTACTACCTAATTCTATGCTTTTTTTTAGATAATTTAGTAGGTAATTTAACTAGGAATTAATGTTAAAGCTAGAAAAATTATGGGGGTTTACTTACCTTGACAACAATGGTGGAATAGCTCTCTTGAAATGCCTCCAAAACCTCAAGGAGGAAGGTGGGAATGGTGGAAAATGGCCAACTCCCGAATTTAATTAAACTACCCAGATAAAGCTTCTATGCGATCGCCACCTGAGGCCTGCAATCGCGAAGGCCAACTGGCCTGACCTCTGTGATCGCGGCAGAGGTCCTGCGATCGCGAAGAACAAACTCAACCGGCCCAGATGCGACTCAATGTGATCGCGAGAAAAGGCTATGATCGCGAAGGTGTGGAACCCAGACCTCTGCGATCGCAAAGGGGAGGCTGCGATCGCAGAGAACAATCAACAGCCCAGTAAAATCCTTCTCCGCGATCGCAACCCACCTTCTGCGATCGCAGAGAAGGAAACCAGATAGCAGAATTTTTGGTTTTTCTAACTTAGCTCCCGGGGGTGTAAAACACACCTGAGCCCCTCGGGACCCTGTACAAAAGCACCTACAAGTCTGTATTCATGATACGGACTCCCGCGAACCTCCGGAATATGAAAAACAACAACGAAACTCAAAATTCAACCCCAAAACCAAATTGAATCAANTCAACTTAAGAACTTAAGAAATTCTAGAATTCACTTCAATGCGCCGAACTGACCTATACTACTCGCAATGACTTCAAATTTTGCAGATAAGTCATGAATGACATAACGGAACTATCACCGGTCTCGAAATTTCATTCGGGCCTCGGGAACATAAAATCACATTCCAAACCAAATTTCCAATTCTATGAAAATCCTCAAAACTTCATTAACTCTAATTTCCCAATTTTGATCTGAAACCCGTCAAATTAAGTATGTTTCTTACCAAATTTCACAGATAACTTAAATAACATATATTGAACCTGTTCCGGGCTTCGAAACCATAATACGGGCCCAACAGCATAGGTTTCACATCAAGGTTCATTTTCATAAGCCTTTAATATTTTCATAAAATAATTTTCTTTAAAAAATCATTTCTCGGACTTGGGTCCTCGGAATTCGATTCCGGGCATACGCCCAAGTCCTGTTTTTTCCTACGGACATTCCGGGACCGTCAGATCACGGGTCCGGGTCTGTTTACTAAAAATGTTGACCAAAGTCAACTTTATTCAATTAATTATCATAAATTCAACTCTTAATCAAGTTTTCACATAAAGGCTTCTCGGCTACGCGCTCGGGATGCGCACACACATCGAGGTGAGATTAATGAAGGCTTTCAGGGCCTCGCAACACAGTCACGATTAGATTTACATAAGATGACCCCTTTTTGGTCATCACAATATCTCCCTCTAAAACAAACTTTCGTCCTTGAACGGACGTAGAATCGTACCTGAAGTGCCGAATAGCTGTGGATACCTGTTCCGCATACCCTCCTCGGACTCCTAAGTCACCTCATCGACTGGTCGACCCCTTCACTAGACCCTTACGGCAGAAATTCTCTTAGACCTCACCTGGCGGTCCTGCCTATCAATAATAGTAACTGGCTCCTCCTTGAAGCCCAACTTCTCATCTAACTGAATAGTGCTGAAATCAATCACGTGAGAGAAATCGGCATGATATCTCTGGAGCATGGATACATGAAATACCGGATGAACTCTTGATAAGGCGGGAGGTAAAGCGAGCTCATAAGCAACCTCCCCGACTCGCCTCAACACCTCGAAAGGGCCTATAAATCTGGGGCTCAGCTTGCCCTTCTTCCCGAATCTCATAACGCCCTTCATCGGCGAAACCTTCAACATAACCTTATCTCCCTCCATGAATGCTAAATCACGCGCCCGCTGATCTGCGTAACTTTTCTATCTGGACTGAGCTGTGTGAAGTCTCTCTTGAATAATCTTCACCCTATCCAAAGCATCCCTCACCAGATCTGTGCCATATAACTTGGCCTCGCCGGGCTCGAACCACCCGATAGGAGAACGACATCGCCGAACATATAAAGCCTCGAATGGATCCATCTCGATGCTGGACTGATAACTGTTATTGTATGCAAATTCCGCCAAAGGCAAGCACTGGTCCCATTGACCGCCAAAATCAATCACACAGGCCCTGAGCATATCCTCCAAAATCTGAACGGTACGCTCCGACTGACCATCAGTTTGAGGGTGAAAAGCTAAGATGAGATCTATCTGAGTGCCCATCTCACTGTGCAATGCTCTCCAGAAGTGCGAGGTGAACTGAGGACCTCGATCTGATATAATAGACACCGGCAGAGCGTGTAACCGGACTATCTCCCGAACATAAATCTGGGCCAGCCTCTCTGTAGTATAAGTAGTATCCACCGGAATGAAATGCGCCGATTTGGTCAATCTATCCACAATGACCCAAACCGCGTCAACCTTCCGCAAAGTCCGAGGCAACCCAACCACAAAGTCCATGGTGATGCGCTCCCATTTCCACTCAGGAATGGGCATCTGCTGAAACAGGCCTCCTGGTCTCTGATGCTCGTACTTAACATGCTGACAATTGAGACACCTAGCCACATAATGCACTATATCTTTCTTCATCCGCTTCCACCAGTAGTGCTGCTTCAAATCACGGTACATCTTCGTCGCACCCGGATGAACAGAATACCGAGAGCTGTGGGCCTCTTCTAAAATTCTCTTCCTCAAGCCATCAATATTAGGAACACATAAACGGCCCTGGAGCCTCAAAACACCATCCTCGCCGAAAGTAACCTCCTTGGCCCTGCCCTTGACCACTGTATCCCGAAGCCCTACAAGGCATGGATCATCAAACTGTCGAGCCTTAATCTCCCCCGACAATGAAGACTGGGCAACTACATGTACCAAAGCTCGACGAGGCTCCGAAAGGTCCAATCTCACAAGGCGATTGGCCAAGGACTGAATGTCCAAGGCTAAAGGTCTCTCCTCAGCTGCAATGTAGGCCAAGCTACCCATACTCGCTGCCCTCCTGCTCAAAGCATCTGCTACTACATTCGCCTTGCCCGGGTGCTACAAAATAGTGAGATCATAGTCTTTTAACAACTCAAGCCATCTCCGCTGCCTCAAATTAAGGTCCCTCTGCTTAAGCAAGTACTGCAGGTTGTAGTGGTCAGTGTAGACCTCATATGACACACCGTACAAATAGTGCCGCAATATCTTCAAAGCATGAACAATCGCCACCAACTCTAAGTCGTGCACAGGATAATTATTTTCATGAACCTTCAGCTATCGCGAAGCATAAGCAATAACCCCTCCATCCTGCATCAGCACACATCCCAACCCAACGCGTGAAGCGTCGCAATACACAGTATACATCCCAGAACCGGAAGGCAATGACAGAACTGGTGTTGAGGTCAAAGCTGACTTGAGCTTCTGAAAGATCGCCTTACACTCGTCGGACCACCGAAACGGGGCATTCTTCTGAGTCAATCTGGTTAGTGGGGCTGCAATAGAGGAGAATCCCTCCACGAATCGGCGGTTATAGCCTGCTAAACCCAGAACACTCCTGATTTCTGAAGCTGAAATAGGACCCGGCCAACTCTGAACCGCCTCAATCTTCTAAGGATTAACCTTGATACCTTCTCCGGATACCACATTCCCCAAAAATGCCACGGAATCTAACCAGAACTCGCACTTGGAGAACTTAGCCTATAGCTTCTTCTCTCGCAAGGTCTGAAGCACGACTCTCAAATGCTGCTCGTGCTCACCAAGGCTCCGCGAATAAATCAAGATGTCATCAATGAAGATGATGACGAAGGAATCAATATACGACCTGAATACCCTATTCATCAAGTCCATGAATGATGCTGGGCATTAGTTAAATCAAAGGACATCACCAAGAACTCATAATGGCCATATCTGGTACGAAATGCAGTCTTCGGAACATCTGAAGCCCGAATCTTCAGCTGATGATAACCTGATCTCAAATCAACCTTGGAAAACACACGAGCACCCTGTAACTGATCAAACAAATCATCGATGCACGGAAGAGGATACTTATTCTTGATGGTCACTTTATTTAGCTGGCGATAGTCAATGCACATCCGCATAGACCCATCCTTCTTCTTCACAAATAAGACTATAGCACCCGACGGCGACAGACCCAGCCTGATGAACACCTTGGCCAACAACTCCTCAAGTTGCTCCTTCAACTCTTTCAGCTCCTTAAGAGCCATACGATATGGGGGAATGGAAATAGGCTGAGTATCTGGAGCTAATTCAATGCAGAAATCAATATCTCAATTTGGAGGCATGCCTGGAAGATCTGAAGGAAACACATCCGGAAACTCTTGAACAATAGGCATTGGATCAATGGTAGGAGACTCGACGGTGGTGTCCCGCACGTAAGCAAGTTAAGCCAAACAACCCTTCTCGACCATATGCCGAGCCTTTATGAAGGAAATGACCCGACTGGAGGCACTAACTGAAGAACCTCTCCACTATAGTCTAGGCGACTCAGGCATGGCTAAAGTGACTGTATTGTTATGGCAATCTAACAGAGCATGATAAGGAGATAGCCAATCCATGCCTAGGATAACCTCAAAATCAATCATATCCAGCAACAAAAGATTTTCTCTGGTATCGAAACCGTAGAAAGTGATCACACAAGACCGGTAGACTAGGTCTACCACCAGAGAATCGCCCACAGGAGTGGACACATATATAGGAGAACCCAAGGACTCACGAGGGATATCCAGAAAATGAGCAAATAACACTGAAACATATGAATACGTGGATCCTGGATCAAATAGTACCGAAGCCTCCCTACCACATACTGAGATAATACATGTGATTACAGCGTCTGAGGCCACTGCATCTGATCTGGTCGGAATGGCATAAAATCTGGATGCGGCTCCTGAAGGCTGAACTCCCCCAGAGTGAACAAGAACTAACTGACCTCCTCCTGGCTGGCCTCCCCCTCTAGGACGACCCCTGCCGACCTGTCCTCCACCTCGAGGCGGCCGGACTGCTGGCGCTGAACTCCTAGGCTAATAACTCTGTTGCACTGCCTTGCCCCGATACCTGGGACAATACCTCCATGTATGACCCGGCTCCCCACACTCGAAACAACCTCCTGGTGCTACACCCCGCTGCCCGAAAGAGGAAGAACCCTGAATAGCCGGAGGGCGGTGTGAACCCTCTAGTAAGGCACTGAAATAGGAACTAGAGGATCTCTGATGACTAGAATAGCTGTTGGGTGCACCCTGGGTGGCTGGAGGACGATAGGAACGCTCTGGCATAGCACCGAACTGAGGCCTCGCTGAAATACCCTTGGGAGGTAGTGGTGGCGCTGAATATGAAGGACTACTGAACTGGCCGCCTCTGAATTGACCTATGTCCCTAGTTGGAGCACCCCTGAAGTCCCCTGTGAACCTGGCCCTCTTGTCCTGCTGACCCTGCTCCCTGCTTCTCATACGGTAACCCTCAATCCGTCGAGCTATCTCGACTACAAGCTGGTATGGGGTACCCATCTCTACCTCTTTGGCCATAGAGGCCCTATTACCTGGATGCAAGCCTTCCACAAACCGCCGCACCCTCTCGGCATCAGTAGGCAATATCATAAGGGCATGGCGAGATAACTCGGAAAATCTAGCCTCATAATCGGTCACTGACATCTGCCCCTGCTCTAGCCGCTCAAACTGACCCCGTAGCTCCTCCCTCTCAGAAGGTGGAATGTATCTGTCTAGAAATAGCTGAGCGAACTAATCCCAAGTGACAAGAGGAGAATCTGCCGGCATGCTGAGAATATATGACTGCCACCACCTGCGAGCCCTGCCCTCTAACTGAAATGTGGTGAAATCCACTCCATGGGACTCCAAAATCCTCATGTTGTGCAGACTGTCCCTGTACCTATCAATAAAATCCTGAGCATCCTCTCCCCGCTCACCCCGAAGATTGGAGAGCGAAGTCGGGTCCATCTATCCAACATCTTCTGATGGTCACCCCCTGCAACTGGCCTGGGCTCTGGGGCTGCTACTACGGGCTGAACCCCTCCCATGGGCGGTGTGCCCGGGGTATGACGTGATGTTGCTGCCTGACCTGTGGCCTGAGCGGTAGGGGCTTGGACTCCCCCTCCCGCCTGAGAAGTAGCAGGGTCGGCTAGAAATAAACTAGCCTGAGACATAATGTCCATGAATCTCAGCATACGGCCCATGACCTCCTGGAATCCTGGCCCCGTCATGAAATCCGTTGGAGCAGGTGCTACTGGAGGCACCTCATCCTGCTCCTCCATAATAGGGTCCTCTGGTGGTGGCACTAGTGTAGCTCTGGGACGCCCTCATCCCCTTCCTCGAGCAGGTGTTGTACCCCTGCCTCTACCCAGACCTTGGGTAGCCAGGGCAGCGGCCTCTCCCCGACTAGGAACATTGGATGCACGCGTCCTCACCATCTGTGAGAGAATAAAAGAATAAGTTTGAGTACATAATAGATTGCACGACAGAATATGAATAAAGGGAAGCTTCCTAACACCCCATAGCCTCCTGAAGATAAGTACAGACGTCTCCGTACCGATCTGCAAGACTTTACTGGGCCTGCCCGTGACTCGTGAGACTTACGTGAACCAAGTGCTCTGATACCACGTTGTCACGATCCAGAATCCTAATCCGGGTCGTGATGGCGCCCAACGACGGGGTTAGGCAAGCCAACACAAATTACACTAAGTGTTACCCTTCCCATCTAATTAAAAAAGTCAACATTAACAAATTTTAAACAATTAAACATGATGGTAGCTTGACATGGAAATAAAGCATATGCATGCCTGTACAACCGAAACCCAAAATATATATATACACTACGCGTGTGTGCCAGGAACTAGTGTCACGAGTGTCATGGGCAACTACAGAATATACAATGACTACAATATATACAGAGTCTCAGTCTGAATGAAATGGACAGAGAATATAACAAAAGAACTCCAGCGTGCTTCTAGGAAGTCGCCGGGAAAGCAGCTCACCGTGAAGTATAACCACGCTATCAATATCTAGCACCGATCTGATAATCAGACGTATCAGCCTCCGGACATGTACAGTCAAGTACAAAAAAGAAAAGAAAGTGCAGCATGAGTACATATTAAATAAATATGTACCCAGTGAGTATCCAACCTAAACTCGAAGGAGTAGTGACAAGAGGTCGACTCGATACTCACTAAGGTCCAACATTAATAACATATGATAGAATATAATGAAATACAGTAGGCATGTCAGTAAATAAGCAACAAGTACATATCAAGATCAGAAATCCAAACAACTACTGAACTAAACAATAAAGCACTTTCAAGGGTAAGACCACCGAACGAAACAATAATCACAAATTCTTAGATCCGCCGTGGCGTACGGCCCGCTCCGATAAGGTACCTTCTAAACTCGCCATGGCATACGGCCCGATCCCATATGTATTTCAAGTATTTCTCAAAACTGTCGTGGCGTACGACCCGATCCCATATATATTCAATTACTTTTCAACACTGTTGTGGCGTACAACCCGATCCCATATTTATTTCAATTACTTTTCAACACTGTCGTGGCGTATGCCCCGATCCCATATTCATTTCAAGTACTTACTTTCCATTATAAATTCCTTTCCATTGAACAATTTTTCCATAAAGCCTTAGAGGAATCATATTATGCAAAACATAATCCCATAGTACATATTGCGTCACAATGAATCATACAAAGCATTTCAAGGAAGCCTATAAGGCATTACGAGGAATCATATAAGGCATATAAGTCATTACGAGGAAGCATATAAGGCATGATGTGGGACTAACTACCCGGACATAACGATAATAGCCGCTACCTACGGACTCTCGTCACTTGGCGCGTAAGTAGCCCCCAAACAATTTACAAATAGCATATACATCACATATGGGGACAATTACCTCTTACAAGATTAGAAAGGAGACTCACCTCGTGTCGAATATACCCCTCGGACCACAATTGCGCCCGAAACTCCGAACTCTACACCCGAGAACTCGCAACTAGCCAAAAGGTATACAATAATATCAATGCATGCACAAAGCGGGAAGTTATCCTAGTTATTCAATAAAATCGTTAATCTTGAAGAATTGCCAAATTCCAACCCCGGTCCCTCATGTTCAAATTCTGAAAAATCTCGAATGGATCACTCACCCATAGCCTAAGGATCATTAATCTGTGATTTCTACTTGAATTCATGGCCTAAAGTGGAAAAATCACAAAATCCTTAAGAACCCTAAAATTACTACCTAATTCTATGCTTTTTTTAAAGATAATTTAGTAGGTAATTTAACTTGGAATTAATGTTAAAGCTAGAAAAATTATGGGGTTTTACTTACCTTGACAACAATGGTGGAATAACTCTCTTGAAATGCCTCCAAAAGCTCAAGGAGGAAGGTGGGAATGGTGGAAAATGGCCAACTCCCGTATTTAATTAAACTGCCCAGATAAATCTTCTATGCGATCACGACCTGAGGACTGTGATCGCGAAGGCCAACTAGCCTGACCTCTGCGATCGCGGCAGAGGTCCTGCGATCGCGAATAACAAACTCACCTGGCCCAGATGCGACTCAATGCGATCGCGAGAAAAGGCTGCGATCGCGAAGGTGTGGAACCCAGACCTCTGCGATCGCAAAAGGGAGGCTGCGATCGCAGAGAACAATCAACAGCCCAGCAAAATCCTTCTCCGCAATCGTAACCCACCTTCTGTGATCGCAGAGAAGGAAACCAGATAGTAGAAGTTCTGTTTTTCTAACTTAGCTCCCGGGGGTCTAAAACACACCCGAGCCCCTCGGGACCCCGTCCAAAAGCACCGGAAAGTCTGTATTCATGGTATGGACTCGCTCGAACTTCCGAAACATGAAAAACATCAACGAAATTCAAAATTCAACCCCCAAACCAAATTGAATCAACTTAAGAACTTAAGAAATTCTAGAAATCACTTCAATGCGCCGAACCGGCCTATACTACTCGGAATGACTTCAAATTTTGCAGACAAGTCATGAATGACATAACGGAACAATCCCCGGTCTCGGAATTTCATTCGGACCTCGGAAACATAAAATCACATTCCAAACCAAATTTCAAATTCTATGAAAATCCTCAAAACTTCATTAACTCTAATTTCTCCATTTTGATCTGAAACCTGTCAAATCAAGTCCATTTCTTACTAAATTTTACAAATAACTTAAATAACACATATTGAACCTGTTCCGGGCTCCGAAACCATAATACGGGCCCGGCAGCACAGGTTTCACATCAAGGTTCATTTTCATAAGCCTTTAATATTTTCATAAAATAATTTTTTTTAAAAATTCATTTCTCGGACTTGGGTCCTCGGAATTCGATTCCGGGAATATGCCCAAGTCCCATATTTTCCTACGGACCTTACGGGACCGTCAGATCACGCGTCCAGGTCTGTTTACCAAAAATGTTGACCAAAGTCAACTTTATTCAATTAATTATCATAAATTCAACTCTTAATCAAGTTTTCACATAAAGGCTTCCCGGCTACGTGCCTGGGATGCGCACGCACATTGAGGTCAGATTAACAAAGGCTTTCGGGGCCTCACAACATAGTCACAATTAGATTTACATAAGATTACCCCTTTTGGGTCATCACAAACAGAAAATAAGTCACACGAAGTGCACACTTCCCAGATGATTTAGCAGTCTTAGAGAGAAGAAGAGTTTCGGCACAGTTTTTTACGCAGTTCAAATAATATCAAAGCTGTAAATGCAGCAATTAGCACATCAGGTTTAGACACGTAAAATCAGATAACAGAAGCCAAAATATAGTAGTTATATAAGCTCGAATTCTTGAACCCTGAACTAGAGATTCTGGGTTTGACCCCCAACAAAGTCGCCAGAGCTGTCACACCTCCTTTTTCCACTACCCCTGGGATTTAATGAAGGGGTAATAAGGGAGTTTTCCAATTTAATTGACATTATTCGGATTTGGGATTTATTTTATTATTTCAAAGTCGCCACCCGGATTATTGACGATGCTCCGGGACACCGTTTTGTTTTGAAAATCCCAAACCGAGGAAGATTTGACTCTGTTTTGATTTGTCTGCGACCAGAAATATGAGTAAGGAATTCTGTTACCCCGGGAGAAGGTGTTAGGCATTCTCGAGTTCCGTGGTTCTAGCGCGGTCGCTTAACTATTAATATTTGGCCTAAATTGTCCCATTGTTTACGTGTTTTAGCCTATTGTGTGCTTAGCCTTTTTATTCTTAAAATCGCTTTGGACATTTATGAATTTACCTTGAAAACAAGTCACGAGAACGTGCACTTGTCTTCTTTTGGACATATTACAATTGTGCCCCATGAAATGCACCCGCAATTGAAATACGTGATTTTAATATAGTTTGAAGTTGAACTCGGGGACATGAGTTGTCGCACCCGAGTGTAGATTACGTAGTCAAGAATAATGACGGTTTTATAACGACTATTCGAGGCGATATTCGATTATTCTTTATGTTTTCTACTTTTGAAAGAGCGTTTTAGTTTTAAGATTAATTAGGACATTTATGGATTTATTTTAAACAAGTCACGATGGCGTGCACTTATTTTTTTTTAGCACTCGGCAAACACGTTACATGAAATGCACCCGTGGTTGCTATGTACGTTTGATTAGTGTTTGGAGTTGAGGGTCGGGGGCACGAGTTGCCATTCCCGAGTGTAGATTATGGTAGTTTTGGAATTTATTCAATTCTTACCCAATTTTAAAACTAAAGGTATCATTCTACGTAAAGGATTTCCTAAAATGATGTTCGTTAGCCTAAAAGGTAGCATATTTCGGGATATGGCCATATTCTAGCCCAGTTTAATCACTTTAGGCCATCCTTATTTGACTATTTCGTAAGAAAGGTGATTTATACGATTGAGCTAAGCATGGCTAATCGAAGACACTAACAGGAATAGATACCCAGTAACTTTAATTCCAACATCAGAAACAGATTTGGGCGAGTACTATTATTTTTCAGTCACTAAACGATGCTATTTTAAAAAAGAAAAACAGTATTCACGTATAAAGACAATCATCAGGTTTGAGATAAGTTATACCAATTGAAGCGTAGAATAAGAAAGTGTTCTCAAATTCTAATTACATATTAATCGATGTATGCCATACTACAAATAATAAAAAATGGAACATGGGTGTTTAAAGTCACAGAAAAAAAAAATTGTTTTTTTAAAACTTCACGTTAATAGGAGGAAATGACAACTTGAGGATCAGATTCATAATGTCCAGTCCGATTTATTACAACACTAAAATAAATATGTACATGGTCTAATAAACTTACTATTACATCACTTGTACTATAAAAGAGATTTTTTCTAACAGAAGTACTAATAATTAATTTAGAAGCTAATGGTTCCTTCTATGCAGACCTGCAGTTGCCATCGGTTCTTGAACTACATTGAGTCCTTATGCATCAACAGAGAACGGATCTTCCCATTGGGGAGGGGTCAGGTGCAGTTCTCTTGATGCTATTTTGAAACTAGAAAATCATTTACAAACATTTGAACACCTTTGTTTGTGATAAACCTGACCACAGGGTCAGGTTCATATTTTTAGTGCAATTTTGTGTTGATAGCCTCTTTAACATTCTAAAAAAAAATACAGAACCATTTACCAGCTAAATAAAAATTTAAGTTACTGCTTTAACTTGACATCTCTTTGGGTTAAACTTAACAGCAGTACCAGTACATCCTTCAACCTAAAGGATTTTATATATCATTATGGAAGGAATTTTAACCGTGAAGAGTTCAGATTCACTTTACCCTTGATACGGTTTCAAACACTACTAAAATAGTTCTTTATGCCTTTAGGATGAACCTGACCATGGAGAGGAGTCAGATTCAAACCAGTTGAGCTATTTCGTGTAACGACCCGACTGGTCGTTTTGAGAGTTTAAGCTCTGTTCAGTGGTATAAGATCATAATCAGCTTCACATTATTTATATCGACCTGTGTGCATGGTTAGATTCAGTTACAGGATAATCCGAAGTCGAATTTAAAAGAAAATTCTCATTTCGGAAGCCTTAAGTTGGAAGAATCAACTAAGATTGGAATTTTGACTAAACAATCTCCAAATCAGGATTTGAAGATTCCAGCAGGTTTGTATGATGATTTCAGACTTGGGCGTATGTTCGGACCGGGATTTGGATAACCCGGGAGCGTTCCGGCTTATATTATGGAAGATAGCATTTTAGAAGAATTTCATAAATCTGGGTTGAAAGGCATTTCAGTAATATAGATGTCCGTTTGGGATTCCGAGCCTAGGAATAACTCCGTATGGTAATTCTGGAGTTGGGAGCGCGATCGAAAGTGAATTCTGATGTCCGTAGGTTATTTTGAAGTCATTTGGCTAAAGATAGAAAATTGAAAGTTTTTGAGGAATCCGACCGGAAGTGGAAATTTTGATAGCGAGGTCGGAATGCGATTCCGGAAGTTGGAACAAGTTCATAGTGTCATTTGTGACGTGTTTGCAAAGGGTTCATGTCATTCGGACGTGTTTGGTAAGTTTCGGCATCGTTGGCGAATTTTGGAAATTTAGAAGTTCTTAGGCTTGAATCCGAGGTTGATTCAGTGTTTTGGTGTTGTTTTTGGTTTTCCAAAGGTTTGACTAAGTTTGGGTAGTGATATATGACTTGTGGGAATTGTTGGTTGAGGTCCCGAGGGGCTCGGGTGGGTTTCGGATAGATATGGGTTGTGTTGCGCTCGTTTTTGAGGTTTCGGCATCGTTTCTTCAAGCATAATTGGTACCACATTAAGCAAATGAACTCCAATTTCTGTTTTGATTAAAGCATTAGATATGTATCATAATTACAAAGCTATAGCAAAAAGAATCATCAAATTTGGACATCGTATGAGGAAGTTATGCTTATTTTAGTGTCGGAGAAGAGAGTTGGTGCTGGTGTTTCGCAGGTGCGGGTTTGGGTCCGCACCCGCGGAGCCACAAGTGCGAAATATGGTCCGCAGGTGCGGAAATTACAGCTGAAAATGTGCGGGTATTTTGGTCGCGGGTGCGAAATCCGTGAGTATAGAAAAACCTGACCGTATCATTTTAGTATTTTGAGCATATCTTGAGTTCTAGAGCTCCGATTGAGGTGATTTTTGCGGCGTTCTTCTCGTCTTTTCATCGGGGTCAGTATATAAGTATTATTTTTGCATTTTAATATGATTACATAATTTCTTTTTTAATTAATCCATGTTTTGATTGGGAAAAATGGGGGGTTTTGAAAGAAAACTTCAAAAATGAAAAATCATGATTTGATGGACCAAATGACATCGGAATTTGATAAATTTGGTATGTGTGAACTCGTATCGGAATGAGTAATCGGATTTTTGTAAAAAAATTCGGGTTCCAAGGTGCGGGCCTGGGGGTCGACTTTTGGGTCGATTTTTATAAATTAGTAAAGATTGAAACTTTATTATTTGGAATAGTTCCTTATACATTTTATGTGTGTTTTGAAGTTGTTTTGGTTGATTTTGAGCCGTTCAGAGGTCTTTCCGCCCGAGAAGTCCATTTTTGAGTACCCGGTTATCGTCTTTAAGGTAAGTATCTTGCCTAACCTTGTGTGGGGGAAATCCCCCTTAGGGTTGAGTCTTCTTTGTTGACTGTAGTCCATGTATGCGAGGTGACGAGTGTGTACTCGGACTTATTTGCTAATCGATTGACCTTTTAGGATTCGTAGGCCCTTATGTTACCTGTGTATGAGTTTTAATTGTTATAATTGAATCCTTGGTTATTTACTTTATCCTTTCCTGCTTAAATTAGAATTACTTGCTTTTGGATTCCTTCGTTGGCTATTTGATC
>ML249783.1:0-24091 GCA_005239495.1 Nicotiana undulata
TAGCTTGGGATTGGCGTGTAGTTGTTGCGGTGTTACATTTTATGAGGTAGATATTGATAATATCTGCTACTTTAATTCCATTTTATAGAGGTTCGCGTAGGGAGTCCAAAGAGGAATGGCAGATCAGGGATTGGAAGGGAGCCAACCAGTGGATCTCACCAAACACCCTTCTGGAATAGTCCCTACTCTCCAGTAAGTTATTTCTCCTTACTTCTACTACTTTTATCACCTGTAATGCCCCGGTCATAGGGCCTACAAATTGTTTACAAGTCATTGGTCGTTAACACTTGCCCCGGAAACGTAGTCTTTATTTGCTTTCGAAACAACAATTTGGACTGAAATATTCAGACTCAAAGAGTTCTATTAACTTATCAAAATTATGTTTGGGAAAACAATACTTATATCAATTGCATTAAGAGGAGAGAGCAGATTAAGAGAGAAATTGAAAAATTGTAGGAAGAAAGTTTGGGTCATAAAGTTTTCGAACGTCAAATAAGATATGTGCACAAGTTGTTTTAAAAGTAACACGTGTTTAAGAACTCTGATAAAATAATTCTCTTCTTCTTTTATCCGGCAAATATTCTTATGTTGCTTACTTCCCTCCCTAAACATACTGCTAATTTTCTGTTTACACAAGTTCAACAACAAGTGATATATTTACTTCTGATGGTGAATAGCTTGGTTGGTGCAAGCTCTCAGTAGTTTGTGTGAGAAAGCACGGGAGAAAATAATATATTATTCACACAATACATTGATACAATGAGCCCTATATATAGATAATACATGTCCTACTCCTAATACATATAGGATTAAGGTTATTTACTACTATTTAACTACTAAACTAACACTTCCCCTCAAGCTGGTGCATATAAATCAAATGGACCGAGCTTGTTACATATATAACTAATACGAGGGCCAGTGAGGGACTTGGTGAAAATATCAACAAGCTGATCATTTGACTTCACAAATTTTGTAGCAATATCTCTTGAGAGTATCTTTTCTCTGATGAATTGACAATCAATCTCAATGTGTTCAGTCCTCTCATGGAACACCAGATTTGATGCAATATGAAGGGCAACTTGATTATCGCACACAAGTTCCATTTGGCTGATGTCACCAAATTTCAACTCCTTGAGCAATTGTTTGATCCAAATTAGCTCACATGTTGCCGTAGCCATTGCTCGATATTCTGCTTTTGCACTAGATCGAGCAACTACATTTTGTTTCTTGCTCTTCCAAGACACCAAATTGCAACAATATCCAGGCGTAGAACGTCTGTCAGAAGGTGATCCTGCCCAATCAGCATCTGAGTAATCAACGATCTGCTCATGACCTCGATCCTCAAACAATAACCTTTTGCCTAAAGCCGATTTTATATACCGAAGAATGCGGACAACTGCATCCCAGTGGCTATCACATGGAGAATCCATAAACTGACTTACAACACTCACAGGAAAGGAAATGTCAAGTTTGGTCACTGTGAGATTTTAATTTATCAACCAGTCGCCTATATCTTGCAGGACCGCTAAGCGTCTCCTCCTGTCCTGGCAGAAGTTTAGAATTCGGATCCATCGGAGTGTCAATCCGTCTACAACCTGTCATTCCTGTCTCCTCAAGAATGTATAAGGCATACTTCCGTTGTGATATCGCAATACCTGAGCTAGACTGAGCGACCTCAATACCTAGAAAATACTTTAGTTTGCCAAGGTCCTTAGTCTGAAAGTGTTGAGAGAGATGTTGCTTCAATTTAGTAATACCATCCTGATCATTGTTGGTAATAACAATATCATTAACATAGACCACCAGATAAATACAGAGACTCGAAGTAGAGTGCTGATAAAACACAGAGTGATCAGCTTCACTCCGAATCATGCCAAACTCCTGGATAACCGTGTTGAACTTACCAAACCAGGCTCAAGGAGACTGCTTTAGACCATAAAGTGACCGGCGCAAGCGACATACAAGGCAACGAGACTCCCCCTGAGCAACAAACCCAGGTGGTTGCTCCATATAAACTTCATCCTCAAGGTCACCGTGCAAAAAAGCATTCTTAATGTCTAGCTGATAGAGAGGCCAATGGCGAACAACAGTCATGGATAGAAAAAGGCGGACCGATGCTACCTTCGCCACGGGAGAGAAGGTATCACTGTAATCGAGCCCAAATATCTTAGAATATCCCTAGGCAACAAGACGGGCCTTAAGACGATCAATCTTGCCATCCGGACCAACCTTGACTACATATACCCAGCGACAACCAACAGTAGATTTACCTGAAGGAAGAGGAACGAGCTCCCAAGTACTACTCGTATGTAAAGCAGACATCTCGTCAGTCATAGCCTGTCGCCATCCTGTATGAGACAATGCTTCACCTGTAGACTTAGGGATAGAAACAAAGGACAACGAAGATATAAAATCATAATAGGGTGATGAAAAACGATGATAACTTAAACCGACATAATGGGGATTAGGATTAAGTGTGGTTCGTATACCTTTTCGAAGTGCAATCGGTGTACTAAGAAGAGACAAGTCCGCAGTAGGAGCAGGGTTAGGTGCAGGACGTGAATCAGCTGGGCCTGATGTCGGGTGCGGACGACGATGATATGTCAAGAGTGGTGTTCCTGTGGCGGGGGATCTGGGAGGAGCCACACCAGACTCCCCAACGGTTGGAATGGGTAAGACTTCTATGGCGGAAGGTGAAGGAGGAGCTATAGTAAACTCCTTAAAGGTCGGTATAGGTAAGACCTCAGATATATCAAGGTGGTCAGAAGAGGTAAAGAAAGGCTTAGACTCAAAAAATGTGACGTCATATGATATAAAGTACCTATGAAGATCAGGTGAGTAACAACGATATCCCTTCTGAACACGAGAATAATCAAGGAAGACACACTTCAGAGCACGAGGAGCTAACTTATCTTTCCCGGGGCTAAATTATGAACAAAACAAGTGCTCCCAAAAACACGAGGGGGAATAGAGTATAAGGGTGACTGGGAAACAGTACTGCATACAGAATTTGATTCTGGATGGGAGATGAAGGCATCCGATAAACCAAATATCAAGCTGTGAGAACTGCATCGCCTAAAAAACGCAGCGGAACATGAGATTCAATGAGAAGTGTGCGAGCAGTCTCAATGATGTGCCTATTCTTTCTCTCTGCAATCCCATTTTGCTGAGGGGTATAAGGACAAAAGGTCTGATGAATAATTCCTTGAGAAGTCATAAACTGCTGAAATTGAGAGGATAAATATTCTAAGGCATTATCACTGCGAAAAGTGCGAATAGAAACACCAAATTGATTTTTAATTTCAGCACAAAAATTCTGGAATATAGAAAACAACTCAGAACGATCTTTCATTAAGAAAATCCAAGTACATCCAAGATGATCATCAATGAAACTAACAAAATAACGAAAACCCAAGGTTGAACTGACTCTACTAGGACCCCATATATCAGAATGAACTAAAGAAAAAACAGACTCTGCATGACTCTCAATACTACGAGGAAAGGAGGCTCGGGTATGTTTCCCGAGCTGACATGACTCACACTCTAATGTAGATAAACTAGACAAACTAGGCACCATCTTCTGAAGCTTGGATAAGTTTGGATGTCCTAAACGTCTGTGAATTAGGTCTGGAGGATCTGTAACTAGACATGCCTTGGAGGAATTGAGTGAGTTAAGGTAGTAAAGGCCTTCTGATTCAAGTCCTGTTCCAATCGTATGTCCCGTACTGCTGTCCTGCATAATAAAAGAATCATCAATAAAATATATACCACAATAGAGGACACGAATCAAACGACTAATAGATGCAAGATTAAAAGGACAACCAGGGACATAACGAACGGAATCTAGAGTGAAAGAGGGTAGGGAATTCGCTTGTCCAACTCCTTTTGCTTTAGTTTGAGACCCATTGGCTAAAGTAACAGTGGGGAGAGACTGTGAATACGCAATATTTGACAAAAGTGATTTATTACTAGAGATATGATCAGAAGTGGCTGAGTCCACAACCCATTATCCAAGAGCACTAGATTGGGAAACACAAGCAAAAGAATTACTAGCAACAGAAGCATCAGTCTGAGCAACAGAGGCTACTTGTGGAGATGTCTGCTTACTTGCTCAATAGTGAAGGAACTCATTATACTCCCTTTCAGATAAAGAAAATCTCTGGTTACTTGTAGTCTCGGTCTGAGCAACATAAGCATTTTTGGGTGAACGACCATGTAAAGAATAGCATACGTCACGAGTGTGTCCAAGTTTATGACAATAAGAGCACTTGGGTCTAGACCTTCCAAAACGACCTTCTCCTCGTCTATTCTCCATAGTTTGAGATGCCCGATTGTCCACTGACTGGGATACGAGAACAGATGAGTCAAGTGTCTGTGATGAGCTCACTGGGTGACTTGGTGCTGCAGCAAGGCGAAGTAATCGAGAGAATAATTCATCAACTGTGGGAACAGTCAGACTAGCCAAAATCTGATCGCGTACTGAGTTAAGATCATTAGGATGTCCAGCAAGAGTAAGAACTAGAAACATCTTTTGTCGCTACTTTTGTTGCTTTTCAACACTAGCAGAAACTGACATCAACTTCTCAAATTCCTCCATGATTGCCTGTACTTGTCCCAAGTAAGTAGACATATCTAATTCATGTTTCTTTAAATTTGTCATCCGCGATATCACATCATAGAAACGAGATATGTCATTAGTGTATAAAGTACGAGCCTTTTCCCAAACCAAATAACATGTCTGGAATGGACGAAACAAAGGCATCAACTTGGAATCAATAGATCTCCACAGAATACTGCATAATTGGGCATCGATCTTCTCCCAGTGTGCTTTGGCCTTTTCATCTCCTTCGCTAGACTTCTTGATAAGATAATCTTGAACACCTTGACCTTTACACCACAGCTCGACAGACGAAGCCCAGGCTAAGTAGTTTGAATTTCCCATTAACGGTTCTTAGGTAATCATAATACCGGAACTGCTAGAGCAAGGATTTTTAGACCCGAAAACATCAACTCCCAAAGACATCGTTGGATTGAAGAGAGGTCTATAAAATTACACGCAAATAATAGAGAGAACCAATTGAAAATTCCCTGAAACAGACGAAGGAAACACTGTAGCTGCCGAAAAGTTTCAAAGTCGTCGGAATCTGTCGGAAATAGTATCAATAGACTCGGAATTTATGTGCGAGTAGGCTGTCCTCAAGAAGCTTGGCCAAAAAATGGCTGGAGAAGCTCACACGCGTCCGCCGGAAAAGTGTCTGCTGGTGGCGCGTGGGATCGCGTGAAGGACTTTCCGACGGAGATTTTTTCTAGGGTTGGTCGACGGAGGCCGATCTACTTAGTGGTGGTGTTGGTTTTTGCACAACACAGATGAAAAGTGGCTTTTTTACTTCGGCAGACCTGTGTTTGCCGGAAAAAGACTTCCGGTTGATCAATTTCTCTTCCCGGAGTCACTGGAATTGATGCACATCGATAAATCTCTCACGATTGTTCTGATACCATGTGAGAAAGCACGGGAGAAAATAATATATTATTCACACAATACATTGATACAATGAGCCCTATATATAGATAATACATGTCCTACTCCTAATACATATAGGATTAAGGTTATTTACTACTATTTAACTACTAAACTAACCGTTTGTATTTTGAAAGTAGATTTCCTCTAACTGACCTATTTGTCTCTCATACTTTTTCACTGCTAGGAATATTGTGTCAACAGTGAATCTGGACTGCAAGTTGGACCTTAAAGCCATTGCACTACAAGCTCGAAATGCAGAGTACAATCCAAAGGTATCTTTCTTTGCCATAGTTTGTTCAATTAGTTGGTTATAAGATAATAAATCCTCTTAATGCACATTCCCAATGAATTATTTAACATGTGAATGGAATTCTGTACATTTGGATCTCCTTATTATGAGATAATCAGGGATTTGTTACATTTGCTAATGCGTTCCTTTTCAAATGATTTATTTTGAACCTCAATATAAAAAAAGCAGAAGTTTAACTTTGAGTCATTGCTTTTGTGGTTGTGAAAGCTAGGGAGACACTAGATGCTTCCTGCAGGAGTGAGTGAACTTTATTTGAGCATGTGACTGTTGTTTTGCTCAGTAACTTGTGAGGCCATTGTTAATTTTTACCGTTAGCGGGTTCCTTGCAAATGACTTGCTTTAACATCTAAGTTTGTGAATGAGAGCCCATTTGGATTAGCTGATTTGAAGTAGCTGATAAGCATTAGGGGTTGAAAAGCACTTTTAAGTGCTGAAACTGATTTAATAAATAAGCAGTTACGTGTTTGGATAAAAGTGCTGAAATTGATAATAAGTTGCTCCAGTATTTGATAAAAAAGTGCTCATAAGCTCTTTTTCTGTTAAAATGACTTAAATAACCTTAGAAGTATTTATACTTATAAGGGCGTAATTTCTTCAAAATTTTAGATTCCAGATCGATTCAAATACAAAATTTCTATTTGTGATTTTATTTTAAATACAATTGTGCTTAGATAAGATAATTTTTATGATAAATATAATTTATTTTATGATAACATATAATCATAAGTTATGAAAATTAATAAATTTACAAAAGTTTCTCGGTAAAAAATAAACCTAAATAGGACAAAATATTTGAAGAGAAACAAACATTGTCTTCATCACCACAACACTTTGAAAGCAATACACCAAAAATTTGATATCTCCTCATTTATTACATACCGTTCAAAGATTAATACACAATTATATTGATGCAAATATGCAAAGGAATAGAGAATTTGCTTATCTTAAATAGTCAATGAAAATTGTAGACTTGAAGAGGCCGGGGGTGGGGTGGTGGGTGGTGGGGGGTTTAGGTTGAAAAAATACTTGAGGCCGTGATTATCGGTGTAGGAGTTTGTTCTAAAAATGAATATTTTAAGGATAAAATAGTAAAAATCTTGGTCAAACTTATAAGCTAAAAATTCATAAGTTGGGGGTAACCAACTTATGACTTTTGGCTTATTTTTTACTTATAAGCACTTTTAACTTTACCAAACGTGTAAATAAGCCGAAAAGTGCTTATAAGCTCGTTTGACCAGCTTATAAGCTTAGCCAAACACCCTCTGAATTTCATGGTTTTTTGCTTTCATATTTTTAATATTTAGTGCTCACATATGAAGCCTAAAGTGAGTAACAGAGACCGGAATAAGGACTTGTGAGCAAAGTGGTCTTATTTTTTGAATGCTTGGTCACCAGTCCAGTAGCACTTGTGCTCTAGTTCGGCTTAGTTCCAATACTAAGTTCTGAGATCAGCTTGTTTAGTTAAAATTAAAGTTCTAATGGTATTCATTCAGCTCAACGACCAACTTGAGTTTGGTTAAGGCCTTGATTTATTCATTTATTGTAACAGGTTAAGGATGAACCCTCTAAGAATGAAATTGTTAGTTTAGTAGTCAAATAGGAGTAAATAGCCTTAAACCCTAATCCTATATGTATTAGGAGTAGGACATGTATTGTCTATATATAGGGCTCATTGTATCATTGTATCATGTGAATAAAAATATTTTCCCGTGTATTCTCACAGAAATCAATTGCATCTCTTTCATTCTTACTCTACATAAAACGGGAAAATGCATAATTTATTAGAATATATCTTGTGGAAACCCAAATAAACAGTACGTCTTTTGCCACAATTGTGTTGATATAGAAGTCATTCTATTTAAATAAAACATATATGGATGTGTTTATGCATATGTGAGTTATCCTATTATAATTAGAAAAAGATATAGGAGTTATTCTATTTCCAAATCAAGAAGAAATTTGTTTCAACATCAGAGCCAGTTTTGGTTATATATGAAATTATGACCCTGGGATGTCATATCTTTATGGATCTGACATTTTAATCAGTGCCCAAAATGCTGAAACTGTTTGAGATTCACGCTGCACTTGAAATTCCTTATTAACCTTATTGTCTCTGGACCTAAGGTACTTCGAATAAGCATCAATATGGCAGTTGCATGACATTTATGGTTGAAGAGAAGAATGAGAACAAATGAGATAAAGAAAGGGAACTATCCTTCTGAGAGAACCCTAGATGGGGAGGCGGGAAGAGGGAGTTTGAAATGGACAGATGAAATGATGGATATTGGGGAGAGTGAGGGAGATAGAGAGAGAAGAAAAGAGATTATTAGTGAGATTGAATTGGGAAAGTTCCGTCTGGAGGTTTTTGTGCTGAATGTGTAAAAAAATATTTAAGGTATCTTATTTATATATAGATACCTATAATTAACTTATTGAGCTTGGCTTGAAGTTGTGGTGAGTTGAGCATAATTAATTGTGGGTTTTATTTTATATATTGTACAAGCATATATGGCCATGCAATTTTAACTAGAGAAATTGGTTTGCAAGTGGTTCGTCAGAGAATAATTCAGCTTGCGTTTTGCTCAAAATCTGGAGCTTGATCTTTTGCAAAAACTGAGTGTCTTCGAGCCTTAGCAGCTTGGTTTGCTTGCGTCAATTATCTTGTCCTCTGATCTGCAAACCATAAGTCCAATTTGGTGCTTTTTTGGCACTTAATAACTCACATTATTTTTAAGTCTTATCAGATGGTCACCTAGTCTTCAAAAATCAAAATTAGTTCTGTTGTTTGCAACCAACTTGCCCATGTCATCTAGGAGTTGCTCACTATTGTCTAACTGGATCTCCTTAGTCAGTGCTATCTTCTATATTTTTTTTCCTACTTTGTTCCCTTGACTTTTGAGCTCTAATATGATATATCTGATATTCCTATATATGGTTTGACAATTCATAAAATTGTATCTATTCTCATTTTCATAAGAAGTAATCCACGAATCATTAAAAGTTGGTATTCTATCATTAATATCAGGTATCTATGTAAAATATTTACTGTGACATGAATTTTTGTGTAGAGCGATTGAGTAGCAATTGTTTATATTTGCTTCCAAAGTTATACTGTATAACCTGTTCCGTCAACCTGTATTCCCATTGATTTTTCTGAACCGACTACCTATGAATGTTGGTTGTTGCACCATCCATGCTTCTTTGTCAAGCAATTGATAATGAAAGTATACATCACTTTAACTAGTTATTATGCTTTCAGCGTTTTGCTGCAGTGATCATGAGAATTAGAGAACCAAAAACTACAGCATTGATTTTTGCTTCTGGGAAGATGGTAAGTTTGAAACGACTTTTGATGCATTTGGTCTTAGCAAGTATTGACATTGTCACTGATCTAGTTGTTGGTTGGTTCAAATAATCTGGCAACCTAATTTGAATTTTTTCATCAACTTCTCATCTATGATGCTTGGATAGGGGTGTGGGCACCGGACACGGGTTTGGATCTAGAAGTCGGATTCGTCATCACCTAACTTTTAGGATTCAGGGATACTCTTACGAGTATGGGTGTGGGTGTTAAGATTCAAGAAGCAACCATTAAATGCATATTACGACATATATAAGTACATATTTTGACAATTAATTGAAGTTAATCAATAAAAGCTAGTATAATTAAATTCTTTGTAAACATTTAATATTTTGTTCATAAGTTATCTTGTGTAATAGCAAAGTGTTTTAATACTTCATGTGATATACACAAACTCAAAGTCAAACCGAATACCCAATCAACCTATACTTCTTCGCGATAGGTGTAGTCAGAGCACCCAAGTTAGGTTGACTAAATCCAGTGTGGATCCCACACCCACACCCAAATCGTGTGGGATCGACATGGGTTTTGAAGGTTCTGAGCAACATAGCTTCTCATTGTTCTCCAGAAATGCTCAATCTGCTTACTGCTAAAAACTCATGCCTTCTAATTGTGAATTTTATGTCTCAGGTCTGTACTGGAGCCAAAAGTGAACAACAGTCAAAGTTGGCAGCACGGAAAGTATGTACTAGTAATAGCTAGTATTGTATCCTTTATGATGAATCACCAGATCCTTATCTAAGTTCAATGAATCAGACAATACTAATTTGGTTTAAGCATCAGTCTAGTATATTTCTTGAAAAGGTTCCGACTGTTCAGCAAGCTTTTTATGTCTTCAGTAGTATTTTATTATATTGTCAAGTTCTCGTTTTCATTTTTATTTGAAGTGCCTATCTTTCTTATGTTGATGTTTTCCTAATCTTTTTCAGTATGCTAGAATCATTCAAAAGCTTGGTTTTCCTGCCAAGTTTAAGGTAACCGCTTTTGCCCAGTTATTCAGTTTATTGAGATTTTATAGAGAGATATACATATTCCCTTCCCTTATCCTGAATGTGAAAATGAAAATAAGGAATAGGAAAGAAGAAAAACTGCCTCTTCAGAGAAAAGGGAAGAACTTTTGATGTTTCCATCCTCATTACTGCATTATTTACAGTTTTGGAACATTTTGTACATCATAGAGTGCAAGCTGTTTTCTAAAATTTTACCTCAGAGCTCAGAACTACACCTTGGATCTAATCCACTATAGCTGTACCTAACCTGTCAAGGTACCAATTTTCACGTGAATAAAGGCTTTTCCATATACATTAATAAAAAAGACATTAAGGGCCTCATTTGTTTGCACTTAATGGAAGTCTATCTTAATCATTCAAATCTCAGATATTAAGTGTATTTGTTTTTTAAGTCTGAATCTTAATTATTCAAATCTTAATCATTAAATAAACCAATTGTTTTTTTTATTTTCCAACCACTTAATGTGTCTGAATAGGTCTTATTTATTAAGATTTATAACAAAGATTTAATTTCATTAAGATGCTATCATCCACATCACTACTAACCACCGCCACCTCCCACCATTATCACCTCCCACCATGCGCTATCCAACCACCACCATATACTCAACCACCGCCACCGACCACCACCAAACTGAAACACCATCACGGACTACCACTATCCTTAACCATAGCCGCCACTTCTATCATTAATTCTTTATTGACTATCGTCACCCTAACCCCACCATTATCGATTATTACCACCCACCACCCCATCATTATCAAGTGATGCCACCACCATCATCCTCAATCACACTCAGCCATCCGCCTACGTTAACTACTACCAACAACTACCCCACCATCATCATCAACCATAGCCGCCGTTGTCCACCATTCTAAATTATCACCACCCACCAGGCACCACTACCTTCCTCAACCATAAGTCCATAACTACCACTATCAATCACCACTAGCTACTACCTAGAATTACCACTATCAATCAAAACCACCACCAATCGCCGCCTCAAGTCGGCATCCATAAGCGCCACCGTCAACCATCACCACCACCAACTACCATATTATTTAAAAAATATATATTTATTAATAGAATATTAAATTAATTAGTATTTTATTTGAATTTTCTATTTATTAATTTTTAAATAAGGATAAATTTTATGCATTCAGATATTGAAAAATCAATCTTTATCATTTAGTATTCAGATATTAATACACATCCTAAATATTCGGACGTGTATTCAGATTCAGACGTTTTAATCTTAATACATATCTTAATATCCAGATGTGCATTCAGATTCAGACGTCTTAATCTTTAAAAAAACAAATGAGGCCTAAGTGTGTCATCACAAAACAAAAATCAGAATATCGCTTTGAGCCTTCAGAGAGAGTGATCTATCCTGCAGACTAGTCTGGTGCTTTGATATTCCCTAAGAACCAAGGCATAAAGTAAAATCACAACCTCGATCAACAAGTTGTACCCTATAACCCGCTGTTGAACTGGGAATGTGCTTGAAGGCCTTCAGTACTCAGTTTGCAATGTTCTTGAAGCGGCTAAGGAATTATATGTTTGTTTTGAAAATGCTTCAGAATGATTTAAAGCACTTTTAGGCATTGCTTCTCTTCTTTGTTTCTAGTTTTCTGGAAACAATACACAACTAAAGGAGAAGTTGTTACCAAATAATCCTAATGTAGCTGTAATTTTTTTTCTTTTTGTTGTTTCTGCTACATGTTGCAGTTATTTGAGTTGTTTTGCCCCATTGTAGGATTTTAAGATCCAGAATATAGTTGGTTCTTGTGATGTTAAATTTCCTATTCGACTTGAAGGCCTTGCATATGCCCACGGTGCTTTCTCAAGTGTAAGTATTGACATATTGTATTACTATTTCTTAGTATTTATATTTTAGTGAATATCGTTATTGCAATGCCTGTTATACCTATAAGGTATAAGCTCTTCATCCAATTGATCTGAGGTTATTTGGTTGTGTTACTCTGTCAGACAAGAAACTTTTGCTTTCTTTCTATTTTTCAGTCTTCATATGTATTATCTTCTAATTGTAACTTTAGCAGATCATTTGGCCAAAAAATAAAATAAACTTTAGCAGATCATGTTTTGAAATTTCGATGTATCGTTTCTCTTGAATTTTTACCGACCTTTTTCCTCGACATCTCCTCCTATTTATCAGTTTTCATATGCAGTATCCCGCAGTTGTATTGGTAACAGATAAAATTCCTAGAATTCAATGTATCGTTGGTTTGAGATATTAGGTGTTGTTGACCTGCTGTCCATGTCAATTCCCCTGGATACATATGATATTTGAATGCACGGAACTTCAAGGGTTCTGATTTTTTTTTTTTTTTTTTTGTTTGTAAAACTGCGAGGTCAACAAAAGTTTTGGTAGATCAGAATAAGCAAGAAAACATGAGAACAAAAATCTTTTCCTCGAATTGGTTGGGCCATGATTAACCATAAAAGTCACTAGGTCATGGTCCATGGTTTAACCATGGGTTAGCTGCAAAAGGCGCCGAATTGAAGTGACAAAATCTGGGTCATGAATGAATTTTGATAAAGAAGGATAAAGCTCAACTTAGATCTTGAATTGTGTCCAAGTAGCTCGAGTCCACTGATTGGCAAAGAACCTTGTCTCTGACCAGAAAAGGAACCGGTACATAGTTCCTAGTGGTTGTCCCAGGTGGCGATGCTCGAGTTTCAGTACCTTGATATATTCATTAGTCATGACGTCTTAAATAGAATTCAAAAGAACCATTTAGGATTTCTGACAGTATGTTGACTTGATATTCTTCCCTGTATTTATCATCCCCCATTTCTCTTGGTACAGTACGAGCCAGAACTATTCCCTGGATTAATATATCGCATGAAACAACCAAAAATAGTGCTGCTTATTTTTGTTTCTGGGAAAATTGTCATCACAGGAGCCAAGGTAATACATAGTCTCTGCCTGTTTATGGATTCTTCACTAAAATTTCAACGTGTTATGCTGGTGCTTTACCTTGCTCAGCATCTATTTCAGGTTAGAGATGAAACATATACTGCCTTTGAGAACATATACCCAGTTCTTACTGAGTTCAGGAAGAATCAACAATGGTATGGCAATCGGTTGTTTGTAGATGCACATTTTTTTTGGTTAATAAAATATTAGTCCATTAGTCAACAACAGGGGGTGGGGTCTCATGACAGCTCTGATGAGATGGCTCAAACCCAGCTTAATAAACTGTAGTTTTGATGTCTAATTGGAGGGTATTCTGATGATACTTTTAAATATGTGATAAAAAGGGGTAAGTACTCTTAGGTGCTGGGAACCACTAGTTAGTACTTCGTGTACATTATAATGTAAGGAGTAATTTTTTGTTAGATGCCACGAAAAATGATTTAGTACATCCTGCTTTTGGATGGAATAGTGAACCCATTTATTGGTGAGATGAAAACTTAGATGCTTGTTGTAGTAGAAGATGCTTCCCTTTTCCTTTATGTTTAAAGGAGATAATTTATTTTTGTCATGCAACGTTGAAGCTCGTGTGGTGTTAACTTTTAGCTTTGAAAGAAAATCAGAAAAGACAGATGAAAGAAGTATGGAGGGAGAAGATCATCAGTAGTTTAGAAAAGAGGGGCAGAGGTATTCTTTATTTGAGCACCATATGCAATTGTAGGGAGCTCTGCTGCACTAAAGTGATTTTATAACAAGTAAATGTAATTATCAAAAAGAAAAAAAAAGGTAAATGTAGTTTGTTGCTCTATATCGGTAGTGAACTGATCCTCTTCTTTATACTACTGATGTTGATTGCTCGCAGAGTTGAGAGACGGTTTCATGCAGTGGAGCATCTGCTATGACTGACTGCAGGGTGGTTCATATTTGGAGACGACTTGGTTTTTTCTTAACTGTAGATATATTCTATAAATGAGGCATCGTCTTTTATGGACGTTTCGTTATATTAAAATTGATAGGGTGGAACTTTAGGAGGATCCCGATAACTGTATTACTTCACTTGTAGCATATCATAAATTTCAATTTAGGGAGAAAAAAAAAAGGAACTGGTCGTTGGTTCCTGATTCTCGTACTTGTTTTAAAGCGGCCTCATTTGGACCTGAAAAGCTTCCGTGTCGAAAGTTTTTCCTGCTCCTAAATTATAGCTCTATGTACAAAAATATAGTTGCCTCTCAACTGGGAATCATCAGCTACACAATTTGAATGAAGTGAGGAATAGTCTAAGTTTTAAAACTTGTGTTCTTGTTCATGTTAATAGTTCTTTATTTACCGCAACAACAATTAGCTTTTAAGCTTAGCTCTCAGGGTGCTTTCTTGTCTGTTGGTCCTCGATGATCTGAAAAACGTAAACCAACGGCGGTTGTAGTTTGAGTATATGGACACACCTTCATAGCCTGAGAGATCGTTCATAGATTCTAAGAAACATGAATCTTCCAAAAGTCGTGGAAATGACAATAGGTAGTCACTTTTAAGCATAGGTAGTCTTTGTTTAAAATATATCTACAAGCCATTTCCTTCAAACTTTAGGAAACGGCGTCTTAGAGTTTAAACTTCAAAGTTCAACTTCAGGATATCGTGTCATAAAGTTCAAAAATTGTGTTGGGAAATTTGAATCTTAATACTTCAAATTAGCAGCTCAAAATTCGCCAAGTCATGTCTTTCCAAGTTTAGGATACTTAGCTAGCGTTTGGCCATAGACTCTCAAATTTATTTTGAAAAATCTGATTTGAGTGAAGTTTGGTTTGAAGATGAAATATGTTTGGACAGACGTTTTCAAAATATATTTTCCAATTTCATTTTGGAAAAATATGTATAAAATTTTCAAGTTTTGGGATTTTGGTCCAAAATCAGCAATTTGGGTGATTTTGGGATTTGGGATTTTGCCAAAATGTGGGCAAAAGTTATGGCCAAACATGAGTTTGCCAAATAAATTTCAAATTTATTTTGGCAAAACTCACGGCCAAATGGATCCTTAGTCTTGAAGTTTGGATGAATTGGCTAATCTTTTAAATATATTATAAATTGTAAATATATTTTAAAGAGCGAGCTTAAACGTGACTATTGCTGCACGTCGCCCCAAAAGTCTCGTTACCCCCGAAAAGATGAATATATTAGTTTATTATAAGGGGAGTAAAGCTGTGCGCGCTCCACCGGGAGAAACATTCGTACTAATCATTAAAAATGACTTTTATCATGCCAAGCATATCGGTTAATATTTTCTAGCAGTAAGTTGTTTAGTAAAAATCAATTTACTATGTAGAAATAAAGCAGCTAAATAATTTCTAGCAGTAAATTGTGTAGCAAAAATCTATTTAATAGGTAGAAATAAAGTACCCCCTCTGTTTCAAATTTGAATGACTTATTTTTTTTGCTCATCGAGAGTCAATTTGACTCACCTTTAAAGTTAAAATAGATTAATTTAACTTAGTATTTTAAAATCAAAATTTAGATATTAAAAATTTGTACGAAAAGTACCATACATTTTAATTTTTCTCATGTCAATATAATTAAAAAATATATTTTAAAATATTGATTAAACCTCATATAATTTGACTTTGGATGAACGAAATATGTCGGATGGAGTAAATCTATTCCAAACTTTAAAAGTTGCCGAAAGAAAGGGGGAGGGGTCAAAATATGATAACACTTGAGTTTTGAGCAACTCAAACTGTAGTAATGACTCAAGTCTTTTTTCTTTTTCACCAATTACCTTTATAATGATGGGTCTATGTAAGATGGACAATCTAGATTCAAATAACGCAGCTTATGCACCAAAACAGATATAGCAGCGAGCCAGTACTAGAATGACAGGGCTAACCGAATATAGATTTTTCATTGAATTAATTGTTATTAGTGGTAGAAATAACAGAGAATGGTTTTGTACTAGTATGTTAATACAGAACACCCAATCATGAACTACACAATGCATAAATTAGTTGAAATAACAATCTAGTGTGGCACTGGCTCCACCTCCACATGAGTGGAAGAGCATTAGTAATTCACAGTAGATTTTATTGCGTCCAGTATCTGCAAGCAAAATAAAAAAAACAGCGCTTTAGTCGGACTCAATGAAAGAGCTCATGCCATAAATTGCTAATGAAGACTGGCTCTAACTGGGTGAAATCTTTCGACAATGAAAGAAGTTTTAAGCCCTGTTACCTTGTTCTTTGTAGGCAAGTAGAAGGGTTCGAAGACAAGAGGAAAAGGGGTATCCAACCCACATACTCTGGCCACCGGAGCTTCTAACTGCAAAACCACTCAAATATTGAACACTTAGGGGTCGTTTGGTATGAGGTATAAGAAGGTATAAGGGTGATATAAAAATTTAATACCACCTTAATACCCTGTTTGGTTAGCAAACCAGATATAACACTAGGATAACTTATACCTTATAAAAGGTGGGGTAATTAGCACCGGTATAACTTATACCTTCTTAGAAATTATGCAATTGTCATTCTTAATACAACATACCAAACAATGAATAAACAACAATCCCAGCATAACTTATCCCAATATAGGTATAAATCGTATTCCAACCAAACGACCCCTTAGAAGTACTTCATTTCGTAACGTTTTAACAAAATATTGCAACAAGAGAAAATCACAGGAATATGAGAAGCAGATGCAGATGGAGTCTATGCTTAATGGATTCAACTAAACACAGCATTTCGACAAAAAACATTTATATGTGTGCGCGCGCGTGCATGAAACAACTAAGATGTCACCAACTATTAAATTCTGAACCCATCACTTCAAAAGTAAAATGAATTCAGTGTTAAGAACTTTAAAGTATAGATTCATTAAGTTTAAATCCTGGTTCTGCCTCTTAGAACATAGGACTCGTTATGGCATTTTCTATTTGATAAAAAGAGATTGGAGAACTAAAATGCTCATACTAGAACTGCTAGCTTCTTGCACCATGTTCATTTTCATGTTCATGCTATTACTGACATCCTCAACTAACAGAAGGGCCTCACTAAAACACCCCTATCATTGGAGAACTAAAATGCTCATACTAGAACTGCTAGCTTCTTGCACCATGTTCATTTTCATGTTCATGCTACTACTGACATCCTCAACTAACAGAAGGGCCTCACTAAAACACCCCTATCCAAGGCAATCACCTCTAATACATAAATTATTCATGTGCATGCAAAGCATATTGATACTCATACAAGGTAAGACTGCGTACGATAGACCCTTCCTTCCCCAGACCCCGCGCATAGCCGGAGCTTAGTGCACCGGGCTGCCCACAGGTTCCGATTCATAACTTTTAGCTAACCCAGTTACCCAGATGCTAGACAACACTGACAGGTTCGGTAGCCTCACCCACTCGCACAAGTAAGATATGACACCCAAGTCCAAGATCACCAGGAGTATAGCAAAAGCTCTAAGCTGTTTGCATTGTTCCAAACAACCTAGGTACCACTCGTTATTCCTTAAGACTGCTTACTTCAACTATGTTTCGCAAATCCAGAAGCACAGAGGACATAAGACCTTGCCTATGAGATCTTATATAAGGTTTGACATTTATTATGGTGATTCAATATAAGAAAATACTTACTCTCGTAAAACAACGTTCAACTATAGATGCAGAAATTTCAGCACCAAATCCACCCGTCACAGGAGCTTCATGACTAACCTACAAACAAGAAAACTTCCAGTAAGTTATTTAATTAGGATGAGATTACCTCTTCAATTCCATAAAGCATTGATTAGAATACTCACCAAAAGCCTTCCTGTCTTTTTGACAGAAGCCTCTACTGTTTCCTTGTCCCACGGTATTAAAGTTTTAAGGTCTATGAGTTCGCATGAGATCCCTTCCTATAGAATATACGTATTTAGAAAGCGATAGGTAATCAGGAGAAGTACATAAGAGGTACAGCCGAAAGATTAACTGATAGATATGATACAATACCAAGTGTGAGAAAGAAGTTTGAGCTTGCAAAAACCATGGACGATAAAATAACAAGAAATCTATTCAAGGCAACATATTATAACGGATCCATTAGAAACTAGTATTCACCTTTGCAGCTTCAATGCATGCCTGCTCCATAGTAGATAGCTGAGCTCCCCAACCAACTAATGTGATATCACTACCTTCCCTGATGATCTGCATTTTTGCATGCACTTCAGATTTTATTGATAAGATAATGGTAGCATGCTCTTCAGCTTTCAAATTCATAATAAACAATTAAACAAAACATCATACCTCTGCCTCAGAGAGAGGCAACATATAATCATCTTCAGGAACTTCTTCAACAGCCATCCGGTAAAGCATCTGAGATTCATCCAGACATATTCAATGATCTTCCTGCAGCACAGAGTATAACGAGGAAGGAAAAAGAGATTACCTTTGGCTCAAAAAAGACTACAGGATTTGGGTCACGTATGGACGACAACAGTAATCCTTTTGCTTGATGTGGACTGCGTGGGATGACCACCTTACACAAATAATTGCACAAAAAGTTGTCAAAGGTATGCATTCAATTCTACAAGGAAAAACGAAGTGCATCTGGTTTCTAAAGAAAATATATCAAGAATTTCAGGAAAAAGTAAATATAAATAGTTATTCCCAGAATCCCTTTAGGAGGAGAAACTATAAGCAAGACAGTGACAGAGAGGGAAAACATAGTGAGCATATAGAAAATAATAAAGGAATCACAGAGCTTGGTGCTTCACTTAAAATCAAGAAAGGGAAACAAGCAACCTCGAAAAATAGTCAGTCAACAATCCAACCAATGCCCATGATGGCGATGGCTCACGAAATCTATATACTGTATTTGGAGAATAAAGATTTTCTCATTTGCAGGGAAGAACTTGACAAACAAATATTGGATATCCATCTTGTAGAGACTTATCAAAAGAAGAGAACAAAAAAAAGAATGTCTGTCTTGTAGAGACGGAAAACATTGCATTGCCAGTACTAAACCCACATAAATGAGGACTAGGGTACGGCAACGACCAGCTAAAAGAAGTCAATTTATGAGAAATCTTCACAATGCTAAATGCGTCGAGATGTGCTCTCCTGGGTACATGCTACATCGGCACCTGGGCGTGATGAAAAAGAAAAAGGAAAAGTGTTCCATCCCTCACCACTTGGAGTGAGCGATGGCGGAGCAATCTTCGTCCAAGGGGTGTAAATTGACAATCCTTACGGTGTAGCTAGGTAAAATTTCTTTTTACGTATATACACTATATGTAGAATGCCCTTGGCTTCTTCGTGTGTTTACTTGTTTATACTTTGAGTACCCTTCGTGAAAAATCTTGGCTCCGCCACTGGACCTGAGGAAGTATAAGTAAGGGTTCCAATTATGGACGATATGGGTAAAGAAGTCGGTCCTATAACATTTGCCACGCGAATTTAGGTTCATTGACAGATAAGATAATAAAATTACTAGATACCTTAACGAGGAGAATTGATATTGCGTGTTTACATAAGACTACGTGTCCGGGGAAAGGCTAGAGCGATTAACTTCAGAGGTTATAAATTACGGTAAATGTATGAAAATCATCACCAGAACTTAAGAATAAAGTTGTAGAACCAAAAAGTAATGGTGATAGGGTTATTTCAATAACACTAGCACATGGAAAGGAGTCAATCACATCAGTAGTGCCGATGCTCCCTAAAGAATAAAAGAGGAAACTAAACATGTAATATGGTGATTTTGAGAAAAATCATGCAAAAGAACCTAACAAGTGTAAGATGAAAAGAAACGCGTGGGATACCTTTATACCAGGAACATGGCAGAAGAAAGATTCAGGGGATTGTGAGTGGTAATGCCCGCCATGTCCAACAGCTCCATAAGGTGCTCTTATAGTTAAGCCTGGAAACCATGAGGCAGCTCAGCATCTTGAAACTTAGATAAAATGATGAAGTGCAACAAAATCATATGATCTCCTCCAATTACCTCCGCAGTTGAACTGATTACCACTCCTATATCTGAATTTCGCAGCTTCATTGACGATCTACAAAACGAAAAAATCTGACAGTCAATAGATGTCATGCCGATATGCTAGTACATGACTCGGCGAAGATGCATACCTGATCAAAAGCAGGAAAAATATAATCTGCAAATTGAATTTCTGCTATAGCTCGATTATCCTGAAATTTAAGGAAGCAAAAAAAAATGACAATATCAGCAAACAGTTAACAACTATTTAGCTTTCAGTATTTAGAGCTCAGAAGCTGACCATTGCAGCCAGACCAATAGCAAATCCAACTATACCCTGCACATCAAAAACCATTAGTGGATACATTTCTTCTCACAAGAAATCAATTTGGGGTGGTGGGGAAACTAAATGGTAAGGCTCCACGTTGTATCAAATGAAATTTATACTCTATTTCTTATTATAAAAACAAAGAAACAGCTAGTACTATTGGTTTATTGCTCAGATCTTTCACCCAGAAAGGGCTAGAGCAGATGCGCAATATGGTAGATAAGCTACAGATATACCTGCTCACATAAAGGAGTATTAAAAACCCTTTGTTTCCCAAATCGGTCAGCTAATCCAGTAGTGCAACGAAAGACGCCCCCGAAACCGACATCTTCTCCAAAAACATAAGCACTGAGAAGAAAAGTCATCTTTCATCAATCAACCATAAACAAGCACATAAAAATTGCAAGTAAAAGAGAACAGGCTGGCAAAAGCATAATATATTCTTGGGCATGAGTAGATCCAGCTGAAATGGTCCATTACTCGTAGAAGTTTGGATGTTATTTAGATGCAATCCAAACAAGGATACGGGGATTTGTATGTCTGCATCAACTAATATTCAAAAGTTAAGTTGGAAGCGACTGGTAACTCCTACGATGGTAAGGAATCAAAAGCTGAAGGCTCAAGCTATCATCCTTATACTTCTGCAGAAGCTTAACGCTAACGCATTGTTGCATTGCTCGTAAATACTGTTCATGGAAAATAAAACAGGTATTCTTGAGATAATACAAACGGTACAGTTATTCCTGCAGAAAAGTAACGAACAATGTTCTTGTTCTTATACGAACAAGAACATTGTGGGAGTGGCATCTCTTTCCCCCACTACCCAGTGGCACGAAGCCAGAAAATTCAATATGGGTGTTCAAATTCTTTTTGACAGTGGGCTATGCAAGAGTGTTCAAAGTCTATTTTTAATCCATAACAAGCAATATTTTACTTCGATGAAGGGTGGTCCCTTGGGCCAACATAGTTTCGTCCCTGCCACCACCACCCCCTTCTTCATTTAACGGTTCTTAACCATTCATGTGTCAGTGCTTAAAATTAGTTGTGATGCAAAGTACATAGCAAATGACAAATGATGCATAACCGATATTGGTCTAAAGCATTCACATAACTGATACAAAAACATGATGAGAGTAGATAGCCAACAATAAAGCTTCTGTTGGAAAATTCATCAAAAAAAAAAAAAAAAAAAAAAAAAAAAAAAAAAAAAGAATGGACTAGTTCTGTTACTTAAGGTCATTTGACCAGTCTTTGATCAGCATAACTAAACTATGTTAAAAAAAATTAAAATTTTAGATTTAAAACTATATATCACATACTTATGACCCTTAAAATGAGTATCGAGGGGTGGTATAAAGAAGAATCATACTTTTTTTTCCCTTTTCTCCATCCACATAGTTTAAAAGTAGTAATCTTTTTGTCTTTAGTTAATCAAGAAAATTAATAACAACAAACAACCACCTTCCGCTCTAGAAATCAAAAGTTTAGACATTTTTACTAAAAACAGAAATTGGGAAAATAAAAAGAAAAAAGAAATACCGAGGATCAGAGTCTAAGGCGATGTGAAGAGCTTGATTAATAGCAGTAAAAAGGTTGACAGATTTGGTGGGACTGATTCCTTCAACTGCTGACGAGAATCCCCTACTTTGATTTTTTGAAGAAATTGAAGCCAATTTTCCTATTCTTCTCAAACTGCTTGCCATTTTTTATGTAATTTTTTCAGAACAACAATATGTTTATTAGGGAAAGTGGGAATCTGCAAAAAATATGAGCAGCTAAATATGAGGAAGAAGAAGAGTGTTGAAGAGAATTTATTAGAGTTTGGTATAAGGGCAAATGAAATAAATAAATGTACACATGCTCCACGTTATTAAAGATTATCCTGTACTTAGCCTTTTTATTTGTACCATAATGGTAGCCGTCAAATCATTTTGATTTGAGCTTCAACATATTCCAAAGAATTTCGTAATGGATAAAGTTAAAGGATTTTTTTTTTTTAAATTTCAAATTAAAATATATGGATTATAACATTACCATAACCAATGTGTTCAGTACTTTTAAGTTCAATTTCACTACCTATGATACAGTCACATATCTGTGTATCAACATTCCTGTATAACTAACTTCGCTATATCATCTAAAAATATTTGACACAAATTACATTGTTATAAAGATTTTTAACTATATAATATTTAGGTAATTAAGGCCCCTCTTGGATTAGCTAATTTGAAGTAGCTAATAAGCATTAGATGCCGAAAAATACTTTTAAGTGCTAAAACTGATTTAATAAATAAACAGTTATGTGTTTGGATACAAGTGTTAATATTTGATAATAAGTTGTTGTAGTATTTAAGTGTTGATAAGCTTTATTTCTGTTAAAATAACTTAAATAACCTTATAGCTGTTTACGCTTATAAGAGTATAATTGCTTCAAAATTTTAGATTCCAAATCGATTCAAATACAAATATTTTATTTGTTATTTTATTTTAAGTACAATTGTACGTAGATAAGATTATTTTTATGATAAATATAATTTATTTTATGACAAGCATATAATTATAAGTTATAATAATTAATAAATTGACAAAAGTTTCTCAGTTAAAATTAAACCTAAATAGGATAAAATATTTGAAGAAAACAAACAATGCATTTGTCATCGCAACACTTGGAAAGCAATACATCAAATTTTTTATATGTCCTCGTCAAAGATTAATACACAATCACATAGATACAAATATGCAAAGGAATAAAATATTTACTTATCTTAAAGAGTCAATGAGAATTCAAAACTTGAAGAGGCGGGGAGTTTAGGTTGAAACTATACTTGAGCCAGTGTGTATCGATGTAAGAATTTATTTATTTTCTAAAAAGAAAATTTTAAGGATAAAATAGTAAAAAATCTTGGTCAAACTTAAAGTGCTTATAAGCTAAAAATTCATAAACAAGGGTTGACCAGGTTATAGCTTTTGACTTATTTTTAACTTATAAACACGTGACTTATAAATATTTTTAACTTTGTCAAACATGTAAATAAACCGAAAAATATTTATAAATTAGTTTAACCAGTTTATAAGCATAGCCAAACATCCTCTAAGGTTTGTTTGACTTCGGCTTATATACAATGGAAACGTATAATTTTGACAACGGTGAAAAAGTCTTCCCACTTAAAATGAAGAACTTCTCGTGAAACTTACCTCACTCTTTCACATAATGAAATTTTTTGTTTTACTATTTTTATTAATCTAACTTTTTAATTATTATTTTGGAAAATTTGATCTAAATTTGCCTTCATAAGATCGGGAATCATTCAAATTAAAAATAAAAGCTCGTTGCTTTTTCTTTCCCTATAATTTAATTGAAGCCGCAGCCCTATTCATTTATTCTGTTACGCGGCGCCTTCCTGAGATGCTTTGGAAGGGCGACGTAAGGCTAAGCAACCGATGTCAGGGTGGTTGTTGTCCGCCAAATGAGGTCCCCGCCACACGCTAGACTAGATTGTCAGTGCCGTGTGGGAAAACCAATGCCAACAATTGAGAGAACAGTAATGATGTTTGAAATGATGAAAACTGGATTGCAATAATGAAAGCTATTACAAAATGAAGGAAATGCGGTGTCGAGGGGTAGAGACACCAGTACAGGGATTTGCTTGCTTGAAAGTTTTGAATGCT